>MDKJ01029409.1:0-77007 GCA_005239525.1 Nicotiana knightiana | reverse complement strand
ATTCCAAGTGGCGACTCTAATAAAAATAAAATATTCCCATTTCGAATAATGTCACTTTACGTGAAAAAACTCCCATACCCCCTTTGGGGCGTGATAAAAAGGAGGTGTGACACAACCTCGTGGAGAAGATCCATCTCCAAGCACAAACACTTCGGACAAGATCCATGTCCACGGAAGATCCATCCCTCAAATATCACTTCGGACAAGATCCATGTCCAGGGAAGATCGATCCCTCAAATATCACTGCGCTCATTGGGGGTGTAAAGACTCTGGAGGGGCTCCTCTTAGCTCAAGCGCTATAACAAGCCAACGAAGGCATATTCAATATCTCGCTGCGGCGTGCAGCCCGATCCCATACTGTCATTGTATATCAGGCTCTCGGCCTCAGTTAGTCATCACTCTCCAGTCTCTATCACATGGGCTCACGATGAATGAACTAGCCCGAATCAATGATAAAATGTGCAAAATCAACAATTACGGAGACTGAGACATGATATGGTATGAAATGACAGGATTGAGAATATAATATCAATGAAACACATAGATGACATCAATAAGCGACCACTCGGGTCCCAACAACATTGACGTGAAACCTTAACATAATATCTAGCATTATTTCTAGCATGTTCGCATTGAAGGCGACCACTCGGGTCTCAACAGTATCGGTGTGAAGCCTTAACAAAATATTTAACATGATTTCTCGAATGTTCAGATCAGTCACATTGACAGAAGCACATATATCAACATGAGCGAACCAATAAACGGTGCCATGGCATGAACCAGGTCATGAATCACACGGTGCACGCCCGCACGCCCATCACTTGGTATGTACGTCACCCAATTCTAATCACGTAACACGTAGCTCGGGGTTTCGAACCCTCAAAACCTAGATTGGAAGCGTTACTTACGTCAATCAAGCCAAAAATCTACTCCGCAATACCTTTGCTGCTCGACTCGGCCACAAATCGCCTCGAATCTAACCAAAATCAGCTCTATATCATTAGTATATGTTAAAGGAGCGAAGCCCACATCAAAATTATCAAATTACATCACAAATCCCGAATTTGGCCAAACTTGTCCCCCGAGCCCACGTCTCGGAACTCGACACAAATCATAAAACTAGAACCCTTACACTCCCACGAGTCCATACATACCAAATACATCAAAATTCGACGACAAATGACCCCTCAAATTCTTAAATAAAAGTCTCAAATTTCCAAGCTCTAACCCCTCAATTACACCATTAAATCCCACAAATTTCATGATTAACCAGTCAAATATCAACATAGAATCGAGTATTTGGTTCAAAAAATTACCTTAATGTGTTTCCCTTGAATCCTTCTTCAAAATCCCTCAAAAAGCTCCAAACCCATCTTCAAAAATGGTGAAATATAAGAAAAATTCGGCATCCTTTTATACTTTCTGCCCAGCGACTACCGCACCTGCGGACCCGCACCTGCGGTCCCAGGTGTGCTTCTGCGGTCCCAGGTGCGCACCTGCGGTCCCAGGTGCGCACCTGCGACCATGACTTAAATCCCGACTTCCGCATCTGCGGCCCTCACCTCGCACCTGCGGGCTCGCAGGTGCGACCAAAATACCGCATCTGCGCTCCCAAGCCAACCTTCATCTTTCCGCATCTGCGCATGGCCCACCGCTCCTGCGATCATCGCACCTACGACTCCCCATCCGCAGGTGCGACCACAACAGTAAACTGGCACCAGCAGCAGCTTGCTGTATTTCCCAAGTCCAAACCTTCGATAACCATCCGAAATAAATCCCGAGGCCCTCGGGACCTCAACCAATGATACCCACACGTCATATATGATTATTCCAACTTAGTCGAACCTTCGGAACACTCAAACCAATATCAAATCACCCAATTTACTCGAAATTCAAGCCTAAGGATTTCTAAACTTCCGGAATTCGCCAACGATGCCGAATCTGACCAAACCTCATCCGAATGACATGAAATTTTGCACACACATCCCAAATGACACTACAGACCCGTTCCAACTTCTGGAATTACATTTCGATCCCGATAGCTAATTTTCCACTGCCGACCGGAAATCACCAAAAATCCTATTTTGCCAATTCAAGCTTAATTCTACCACGAACCTCCAAATAGCATTCCGAATACACTCCTAAGTCCCAAATCACCTAACGAAACCATCCGAACAATAAAAATACCATTCCGAGATCATATACCTATTAAGTCAACTTCCGATTGACTTTTCCATTTATTGAACCTAGCTAAGAGACTAAGTGTCTCATTTCTCTCCACAATCACTCTGAACCCGAGCCAACCAATTCGCTGCAATACGTGAACCCTATCCGAATACTAGTCCATATTATACCCCTCGCTTAGTCTTGCTAAAAATCAAAATCCACGCAAAACCGATATCAAGTACTCAAAGTGCATTACCATAACCACGGGAAATCGGATGCTACCATGCCACACGAATCTGAAGAACACACCCCATACGTCCAAACCCTACGATACTCATCTACTTTACCTTAATCAAACTCCACTATAAGACCACAACAGAACCGCACCATGTGTGCTTAAAACCAACAAATCACCACTCCCCGAAGCAGGGACGGTAAATCCTAGATCATCCCAAGGCATAGATAACCCAATAGCCGCTAACTGACACCCCTCACGATAGCACTACAGAGCCAATCAATCTGACTCGGTGCAAAGCACCTATCCCCACAGGGCCTACTAAGGGACCCCAAATCATTCCGGTCGTATACCATAGACCAATGACCCTAAGAAGACCGATAATGACTGAATCACATCGCACACTAACCCCTGGCTAACCCTGACTACAACTCTACAACCTTCAACTACGACATCATCTACTCATTCGAGTTTCCAGACTCAAAACCCTCAAAGCACACTAATCACCATACCCGATCACAATTCCGTCGCTTTAATGTCTAATACTTTTCCGATGCACGACCACACCATGAGGAAGTACCCCCACAATCTGTAGGTGCTACAAGGCTGGACTTGAATACTCACAGCCGAACAACAAGGAGAGTGTCGCCCCCACCAATGAGGTACCTATAAATCAAAACACAGAGCATCTTCTGAAACTTACACCCTCATCAAGTCATACCTAAGGTAACATCAACTACCTGATCAAACCACCTCAAAACCGACCATAAAAATGACACATCCACCGGGGTCTCCAGACCCCCATTAGGCACCACACATGACCGACACACACGGTCCATAACAACAACATCACCCACAAGGGAGAAAACATGAACAGATGTAACTAAAGACTCACAGGGCATATCTAGAGAATGGGAAAAATATGATGAACGAGTGCATATGAAGAACCGGAATCAAATAAAAACTGAAGCATCTCGTGACAGACTGAAACAATACCTGGGATCACGGCATCAGAAGCCATCGCATCTGGTCTGGTTGAAAGTGCATAAAATCGGGCCTGGTCACCACTGGATCAACCTCCCCCTCTAGGGAGACCCTTAACTGCCTGACCCCCACCTCTGGCTGCCTGGGTGGACGGTGCAGTATCTGGGACTGAAGCCGCGGGCTGACTCCTCTGCTGATAAGTATCTCCCGTAAGACGGGGAAAAAACCTCTTTATATGGCCCACATCTCCACACTCAAAGCACCCCCTCTCGGAAAATGGCACTGGGGACTGAAGGGAACCCCTAGCACCAGGATAACCACTAGAAGAACCAGGCATAGATGAACCCTGAACCGATGGTGCACAAGATGAACTCTGAGCTGGCAGAGCACTGAATGATGGGTTCCCCTGATGCGAACTGAGAGGATCACGACCAGCTGATTCACCACGATAACCAGAGCGACCTGGCTGAGCGTGCTTGAATGGATGACCTCTACCGTGCTGAGGTTGCCCCCTGAAGGAACACCACCAAAACTACCAGATCCTCGAGGCCTCTTGGCCTCCCTCTCGTCTCGCTCCTGGCGGCGAACCGACTCAATCTCTCGGGCAATATCAACCTCCTCCTCAAACGTAGCACCTGAAACTCTCTCTCTGGTCATAAGAATACGAAGCTGATATGTGAGACCATCCACGAATCTCCTGATCCTATCTCTCTCTGTAGGTACCAACCAAATAGGATGTCGAGCAAGCTCAGAAAACCTCATCTCGTACTACGACACCATCATATCACCCTGACGCAGTTGCTCAAACTGCCTACGTAGCTCCTCTTTGCAGGACTGTGGGACATACCTCTCTAAAAAGAGAGAGAAAAACTGCTGCCAAGAAAGGGGCGCTGCACCTACGGACCTACGCCTCTCATAAGCCTCCCACCAAGTAAATGCAGCTCCTAAGAACTGGAAGGTAGTAAACGAGACCCCACTGGTCTCCAATATCCCTGCTGTACGAAGCATGCTCTGATACTTATCTAATAAACCCTGAGCATCCTCGCTCTCAGTACCACTGAAAGTCGGAGGGTGAAGTCTACCAAACCTTTCCAACCTGCGTTTCTCGTCATCTGGCATGACGAGAAACACAAAATACTGAACAGGTGCAACCGGCTGGGCTGGAGCTGCCCCCGGTGTCTGAAGTCCTTGAACAACCTGCTTGAGTGTACAGGCGACAGGGGTCTGAGTACCTCCCCGGGCCTGAGACGTAGCTGCTGATATAAAAACAACGACCGCTTGAGCAAGATTGGTGCATGCAGTCAAAATCTGGGCCAAGGTCTCATGAAGACCGGGAATAACAATAGGCACATATGGTGCCTGAGCTGGTCCCACTGGAACATCTACGACTGGGACCTGATCTGGAATAGCTGGGGGGTCCATAGGTATTTCCCCGGCTGCTGCGCGGGCTACACCCCTCCCTCTACCACGACCTCGACCTCTCACGGGCCCAACTGGTGGCTGACCATCCTAACCGGTAGTACGTGCCCTCACCATCTATGAGAGAATGAAACAACGAAAATTTAGTTACCAGAATCGACAGATTCGCATGGCAAGAATTCAAGAATGTGAGATTTTCCTAAGGGTTCTGTAGCCTCTCGAAGATAAGTACAGACGTCTCCGTACCGATCCGCAAGACCCTACTAAACCTGCTCATGACCGGTGATTCCTATGTAACCTAGGCTCTGATACCAACTTGTCACGACCTGAAAACCAACCCGTCCGTGATGGCGCCTATCGTGATACTAGGCTAGCCAATTCATTATGCATAACATGAGAAAAACTTTCGTTTGATTCAATATCCACCAGTATTTCATAAATCTTTCGTTTTAGCATCTGTAAACACATAAAGGTATGTAAAACATTTAAATACAGCCCCAAAACCCGGAGTCATCAGTCATGAGCAACTAAAAAGGGAATACAAAATCTGGTACTATTCCCTTGCTTCAAACCAGTCTGAGAATACTCCTCAATGAGGGGTGATATGCTGAAATGAACATATTTGGCCTGATATAGAGCCCATATTCATATTTAAATCCACTCACAACCCTCAAGTTGATTCTGATCGCATCGAACTAGGCTAATAGCCTTACCTGGGTCCATAATAACCTACTCTTTCTCATAACACACAAGAACAACCATCATAGCCGGGACAAACTCCCACAATCCACAACCCCATGAACCGTGCGCCCTCCAGGCATAAATTCTCAAATAAGCAATCTTGCCACATTCTTCATACTTGGTTTAAATCTTCAATCAATCAAGTGACTACATGTCACCCTTATACAATCTTCCCGTGGAATACACTCCCACGACCTCACGCACCAGGTAACAAGTCTGCACCTCTATACCACCGGCCATACCAATGCTGCAAGGCAAATCAAGAATCCGCAACCAGAACGCAAGGCCTCTTACACAAACACCGATCTCAGGTGATGCTGAAGACAATACCATCTTACTCTAAACATCCAAATCCCTTTCCTGCTCATCCGAGCTCGTGACATTCTTGCCGACACTGAACCGTAACCTTGATCCTCGCTTCCAAATTTCATACAACTTACTACATCAAACATGCCAATATGCGATAGCACAAGAATTTCATCATAACTCCGGAACTACTAATAGGGTAAACACTTCATCATATAGAAACCTTTTACTTAGCTCATTTCAAGAAAACCATAGCAACACGCGAGAGAATTCTCATAACCGCAGAATATGCAAATCCTCAAGTAGTGGTCTAAACCACCATAACCCTTCTAGGATCCGCCTACACATCACATGCCATAATACTTGATTACTCCCAATTAAAACCAATTACGGAGGCCGTCAAGCCTCGCACGTACCATCACCATTCATATGCATAATCTAACCACGCTGGAGGAACTGATCATTGCCATCATTATACCGATTCAACCATGGTAACCAATCTAAATTCTTCTAATTTATCCTTAACTTGACTCAGAAATAATAATAACTCCAGTCAACACATAACAACTCAATACGCACTCTTCCTGAGTGTCCTTGTATCACGAGACCATGCTGTCTCCAAACTCATGAACTGTTTCATGCCCTCCTTGCACACACATCTGCATCTTCGACTGATACACCCATTCTAATAATTCTCCAATGAATCCGAAGTCATTTTCTCTCATTCCTCCGAATGATACACTACAAGCCAAAAATATCATAGAACATTCCGAGCTTCTTATCAAAATCCACTGCAAAAGCTTGATTCTTAACCATACCGCGGGCTTAAAATCCTTAGGCACCGCATTTTAACCTATGGATTTTCTAGGACCGTTGTTGAGAGTCACCCACTCCAGCTTGGTCCCAAATATAATCAACTCCAAGGCTCCGCTGACACATGAAAACCCATCTTAATAAAGCACCTGACTGAATCACTTCCTTTATAAATCACCTCTGTACGAAGCATAAGTCCTGAATATTCCCAAAGCCCGAACACAAGCCAATAAAGCAAACTATAGCACACCTTTATCGATTCCTTTGCTCAAATTACTACTTATGTTCGCTTTCCTTAGCTGTAATAACCCATAAATATGCTAATAACCAGAAATCTCACAAATAGATGACCATGCCATCCAACCGTAGGCAGTGGAACTCTCCCACTTAGCTTGAAGCTACTATTATACGACTCGGGAACCCGCCAAGGTTCTTTCTTCATCGATGAACTGATCTTGCACAACCAACTCGCCAAATTCCTCGAAATCCTTCCGTTAGCATTTCATGAACACTCTGCATCTCTATCAACATTCACATATTCGACCCTTTGCTGGATAGTCAGTAGAATTCTTCGCAGAAACTTCGCCAACCCCATGACCACTGACCTGCTCACCAGAGATAACCCACATGTGGAAATTACATGCCGACATAAATAACCCATCTTGAGCCCATTCTCATTCACCAGCTGTACTAGTCCGTTCGCTTCTTATGGAGATCACTCTATTAAAATTCAAGGTTATATTGCATCCTTCTTCATAGCAAGCATCCCCAAACTGTTGCATTCAATTTCCCGCCATATAATAGCCAATGTTTCAAATCAATCCCGTAGACCCAATCACCGTCCACAAAAGTTCCCAAATCCTTCCAAACTTTCCTTAGGGTGTGTAGTTATCTTTCCACTGAACCCATATGCTACTCTGCCACTCTCCTACTTTGGTCCAACTCACTCCTTTAAGCATCTACTCGACTTTCGCTTCTTACACCTGGCCTTCTAGAAATTTAACCACCGTCTGACACTTCCCACATGTCCTTCCTCGTCCTTTGTTGCTCAGTTGTTGCCTTAGGCCAACATCTATCTCTATATCACCTGAACCAACAGACGGACACCACTTTAAACCTTTCCGGAGATCATCCTTCTCGAGCCGTCAAAATTTGAAACACCGATCCGATCTTGAACCACCGCACACCGCGATCTCTGACAGCCGCTTCTCCAACACTATCCCACAACACCTGCCCCTAACGCGAATTGAAGAAGGTCATAACACCGACGAACTTAACACACTCAGTCGAGGACGACGACATCACGTCACAGATAAAAGTTCCACCACACTTGAAAGCAGCAAGTCTCGTTATCCTATCAACCCAAACCTGAATGTTTATAGTCCGATTGCCTTTCCTTCACCAGAAATGAAATACCGAGTCTCTGAATTGCGCTTGAGTAAACTTTTTTTCGAGTCATTCACTGCCCCGACACATGGGCAAGCATCTTACCGTCACCTCAATACTGTGTGATAACCAATCATGAGCATCATAGCAATCTGCGTATAGCCTCAAAGCTCTCCGAAGTGCAGCTACTGAGCTGAAATGACAAAATACCCTTCCGCAAGGCGACGACAATAGCCCAAACAACCACGCAGGGAGAAACATCCCGCACCACATCTATACTACCATTACAATTACGCACTTCCTGATTTATAACCAGTGCTTCGCGTCGCATAAGATTGAATGGAAATGAAATGAAGGCATAAGCCTCAAAGAAAATCAAATCGCACGGTAAGGAATCAAGAAGGGAAGTACTCCTAACAGCCCTGTATCCTCTCGAAGATAAGTACAGACGTCTCCATACCGATCCGAGAGACTCTACTAGACTCGATCATGACTCGTGAGACCAAAGTGAACCTAGTGCTCTAATACCATGTTGTCACGACCCAAAATACATTAACGGTCGTGATGGCGCCGGACACCACTGTCAGGCGGGCCAACACCAGGAAGTTTCTCAAATTCTCATTTTAGTAGTTTTGAAAATCATTTCTTTTCATTACATCAAATAACAATTAATGAACTTTATTGAGTAAATACCGATGTCTTAAGAAATTCAAATAATAATTAAATCCCAAAGTCATCCCAGAACCCGATGTCACAAGTGCATGAGCAATTTCTAGGAAACAAACGAGATACAATAATCGTCCGGAATACAAATGGGACAGTAAAGAAAATACAACACAATACTCTGAAGGATACTCTGCTGGCTATGGGTCGTCTCGAGAGGTTGCAGCTCACCTAAGTCCCCATATCAACCATGCCAATGCGTTAAGCTAGGCCACTAGATATGCATGTACCTGTGAAAAAAAAATGCACAACAAGTGTAGTATGAGTACGAAAAACAACGTGTACTCAGTAAGTATCCCGCCTAACCTTGAGGAGGTAGTGACGAGAGGTCGACTTTGACACTTACTAGAGGTCAAATTAACATAATCAAGTGTGACACGAAGCATGGATGTCATAATTAATTAACAAATAACGACAGGAAGGAACAACTTCTTTCATATAGACAAATTTTAGTCTCCGTCATTTCAGTTGACAACTTATATTTCCAGGTTAAACGGTTCAATTTACAGAAAGTACCCAACAAATATCATGCTCAAGAAATGCCGAGATCGTATGACCCGGTTCAACATAAATGTAAATTGTACACTGCCGGAGGGTCGAACGGCGCAAACCATAGATGCATTTATTAGCCCGCTCGTGAATCATACGTGCGACGCAGTCAATTATAAATAATAGAGTTACCCCGCTCGCGAATCATACATATGACGCAGGTACTCATAGATACACACATTCAAACAGTCAATTCATACTTTATCAGGAAACACTTATCCAAGGGAAAGTCAATTCTCTTTTCACGATTCGGAAAAATAAAGTTTAACTTATTTAGGAATTCATTTACTAATTTGATGTGACTTAAGCAATTTAAATTGTCATTGAGGTTATAAATAATTCAAGTATAGCATGCTTTCGAGTCCTAGACTACCCGAACTTAAGTACAATAGTAGCTACGCACGGACTCTCATCACCTCGTGCGTACGTAGCCCCCACAAATAGTAGCACATAATCAATTAATTCACCTATGAGAACAATTCCCTCTTACAAGGTTAGAAAGGAGACTTACCTCGCTCCAAAGTTCCATAATCGGCATTCTACGCCCTTCCGATGATTCAAATCAATGCACAACGCTCCAAAACTAGCCATATTATGCAAACCCATTAATATATACTCAATTACTCATTATAATCCAATTTACCACAATTCCTAACCCCGCTCGAAAAGTTGATAAAATTACCCTCGGGCCCACATGCCCGGATTCCGAAATTTTGCGAAGATAACTTTACCCATAACCTCACGAACTCAAATATATAATTTACTCTCAGTTTCATTCCCAATTTCGTGGTCAAGAATTCAAAAATTCAAATTTTCTAGGTTTTTACTTCAAAATCCCAACTTTTTACAAATTTCCTTGTCTAAATCCATATATGAACCTTTCATTTACTCAAAACTAGTAAAAACCACTTACCTCATGCTTGGTGATGAAAATGGCACTCCAAAGTTGCTCCAAAAATCGGCTCCCATGAAAGAAATAAAGTGAAATGAGCCAAAATCCCGATTTTGAAAGGACACTGCCCAGCCCCGATTTTCGCACCTGCGATCACTCGACCGCTTCTGTGGCCCAACCATCGCTTCCGTGGTTTTCCACCAGGCCCTTCAACTCCGCATCTGCGGCTCCCCACGCACAGGTGCAGTCCTGCTTCTGCGGATCTTGACTGCATCTGCGGCCCACGCCTTCCCTAGAGAAATCCGCTTCTGCGATTCCATTCCCACTCCCGCGGGCTCGCACCTGCGGCCCTCTTCACGCATGTGCGATCACACCAGATGCTCAGCTGCAGTTGCCCTTCCTCAAATCCTATTTTCGATCCGGAATCCACTCGAGGTCCCGGGGACCCCGTCCAATCACACCAACCAGTCCCAAAAGATAACTGGGCCTCAAATCACATCAAACAATGCCAAAACCATGAATCTCACTCAAATTCAAGACTAATGAACTTTAGAACTTCCAACTTCAACATTCGATGCCGAAACCTATTAAATCACGTCCAATTCATCTCAAATTTTGCACACAAGTCACATTTGACACTACGGACTTACTGCAACTTCCGGAATCAGAATCGGACCCCGATATCCAAAAGTCCACTTCCGGTCAAATTTCTCACGAACCTTCAAATTTCTAACTTTAGCCAGATGACTCCAAAATGACCTACGGACCTTCGAATGTACTTCCCATCGCGCTCCCAATACTAGAATCACCATTCGGAGCTATTCCTTGACTCGGAATCCCAAACGGACATCGATAATACTGAAACGCACTTCAAGCCAAATTTATGAAATTCTTCTAAAATGCTAACCTCCGCAATATGTGCCGAAATGCTCCCGGGTCATCCAAAACCCGATCCGAACATACGCTCAAGTCCGAAATCATCGTACGAACTTGCTGAAACCTTCAAATCCCGATTCAAAGGTCATTTACTCAAAAATTCAATCTTAGTCAATTCCTCCAACTTAAAGCTTCCGAAACGAGAATCCTCTTTACAAATAAATTCCGAACACCCGGAATTAAACTCCGGCAATGCGTATAAGTCATAATACCTGGAGTGAAGCTACTCATGGCCTCAAACTGCTGAAAAACACGCTAGAGCCCAAAACGACTGGGCGGGTCGCTGCAGTCTGACTTGTCCTGCACTCTGACTTGTCCTGCACCTGTCCAACATATCTGGTTTAGCAAGCAATAACCCAAAACCAGATATGATATTGATTGTAGCAGAGATTATTAACAAAGCAAACTCATAACAACAAGAAAAATAAAGTAAGATTCCAAATTTCCCTTTTCATAGTTAGTGGGTTAATGAATTTTCTTTAAAGCTTTAATATGATGAGTACATAGGTATCCAACCAATAGAGGAAGTACGAAAGGAAATCAAATTATTTAGATTTTAAGAGCTGAAATAAATAAGTAAACATATCATAATTTATATAGTCCCTGAAGAATTTAATTCGTGTTTCAAGGCTATTCGTGTTCATTCATTGCATCAATTTTTGACTTCCTTGCGGAAAAAAGCATCAACCAAGTGTTGAAAGAATTTTAAAAAAGTAGTCAAACTCCATCATTCTCTTGTTGCAGCAAGAAATTGCCATGCTAGTTTCATTTATTGATATATATATGAAAAGTATGAGATAGCTTTGAAATCTGTATAAATTCAAAGCTGCAATAAAACAACAAAGCTCACCTTGACATTAATGTATCAACCACGAATGGAAAAACAATGCTAGACTATATATAGAACCAATGTAACAGTGAGATGAGGCAAAAAGTGACCAACAATGCCATGTAGCCTCTTCACTAATTAACAAATAAATGGAGAAGTAAAAATTAATGGACTGTCTTATCTATATGAATAGGAAAACATTAATAACAGAAAAAACCATGAAAAGTTTCAAATATCTTGTCCATTGAAATCTCCACATTAAGTAAAACTGAAAAGTTAGAAAGGTGAAATGATTCAAATATACTGTTCATAACTAATAGGAGTACTAATAATATATTAAACTAACTAATCAAACAGTTCTTGGATTCTCTAATTGTTACATTCCCAAACATCTTATGTTGTTTTATTCTTCTTAAATACTCTTTTGATTTTATTTTTCGATAACTGTGCATTCGAATCTTATTCAACTATTGTTGCGACGTTAGTTATACCTATCCTGACAGGTGTATTGGCCTATCGATTAAGTCGTTATCGTCACGATCCAAATCCCACCTTTAGGCCGTGATGACACCTAACGTTGCACCCGCAAGGCAAGCCAACGTGTTAACTGAATTGATTTATTAACAAGTGAAAATAACAAACATCGACTAGATAATTGACATAAAGTGCGGAAGCATTAACAAAAGCTAATTAACACTAGCTAATAACGAAGAAATCCCTTTAAGTACAAAACCCAGTAGTGGAGTCACAACCTCACGAACCAGTCTGAAATTTGCCTAAAAACAACCGTTTGAAATAAAATGATATATCTGTCTGGAAACACAGAACATCAGAAACAGCAGAATACCAGATTTTTCTAACTTTTTTGCACCCTGACACCTACCCGAAACTCACCCGAGCCCCCGGGGCTCAAAATCAAATTTACACACTCCTTCAAAATCATCCTACGAACTTATTCGAGTAATTAAACCACCAAAATAACATCACAACACTGAATTAAACTCAAAAATTCATAGAATTTCCTCAAACTTCATAAACTATCAAATTTTTCATTTTTGATCCGAAACACGTCAAACCAAGTCCGTTTCTTACCAAATTTTACAAATAACTCACATAACACATATTGAACCTGTTCCGGGCTCCGGAACCATAATACAGGCTCGGTAACATGGATTTCACATCAAAGTTCATTTTCAAAAGTCTTTATTATTTTCAGAAAATAATTTTCATTAAAAATTCATTTTTCGAACTTTGGACCTCGGAATTCAATTCCGGGCATACGCCCAGGTCCCATATTTTCCTACGGATCCTCCGGGACCATCAAATCATGGGTCCGGGTCTGTTTACCAAAAGTATTGACCAAAGTCAACTTTATTCAATTAATTATCATAAATTTAACTGTTTAACACATTTCCACATAAAGGCTTCTTGGCTACGCGCCCGAGCTGCACACGCACATCGATGTAAGATTAACGGAGGCTTTCAGGGCCTCAAAATACAGTTTTTGTTGAATTTACACAAGATGACCTTTTGGGTCATCACAATTATCTTAAGTGGAATCCTGTATAAAATTAGTGTAAATCAATAATGAACCTATAGTTACTATAGCTTTATTAATTTATGCCCTGCAAATTATTTAATCAAAAGAATGAATAATCTGAAAATATATTAATAGTGTGTTTGTAGCTTCCTATAGAATAAAACAAAATGAACATTCTGAACTTTTAAAGTTATAAAAAAACTACTTCAGATCTGAAAATTTATTCAGAAAGAAATCCTTCCAGATATGTAAGTAGCTTTAATGTTAAAGGACAAATTAAAAGTTATATATTTATCTCGCATCCCTTCTCTCCATCTAAGCTTTGATTAGTATTGAAATCAGGGTCCTATTAAAAAATTAAAAAAATGAGTTTGAAATTATACTACAAAATATGTAATTTAACAGAAACTCACAATTTAAAAATGTTATGAAGTATGTAAGCAAAGATCACATACATTGAAGGCATCTGAATGTTGAGCAGGGCTATATTTGTTTATCAGTTGCTCATCATCTGTATGTTTAACAACACTGTAAATTTCACCTTGCAATTGAATGTTCGACCTCTTGACAATAACCTTAAACATGAATTTCCTCTCAAGAATATTGTTCAAGTCCACTGGATAGGAACACATATCAACATCGCCAACATTCTAGAATGATAATTTGCGTTCGAATGTCCCAAATCACAAATATGAATATAATTAGTTGATATACCTCAAGTAATCCTTCGTTCAATTCATTTGCGGATTTGCCTATGAGAAACATGGATTCGCGGTCCCAGAGCAATAGCGAAACAGATGCAGTTTTATCCAGTACCCTAACCTGAAGCCTGTACCTAAATACACATGGGATTTGAGATATAAATGTACATTTTGATGCATTAAGGAAATAGAGCTTGTGTTATTACCTATTCACTGCCGAGTAATCTTCATTTTTACATTTTTGGTTTGGGCAAAGATAAACGTTTCCCACTTTATCCACCTTCTTTTGACACTTCTTACAACTGACATACGACCGCCCTTTTTCAAGTTCTAAATTTTCAATACTTGCAACTATCTATCAGGGACCTTCCTGTTGAATAAATTGATAAGACAAATGTAATGAATAGACATAGAAAAGATTGTCTATCAGAATATCAAAGAAATAACATAAATGTAATGCAAGAACTTTTCATATTCTAAATTTTCAACCAATTATTCATACCATAAAATAAGAGAACTAAAGGCCAAAAATAAACTTGAAATGTAATGTAGAGACATAGAAAAGATGGTCCATGAGGCGAGTCATTGACATGAGGACTGATGGGGACCTCTACGATATGGATTATGATTTAGAGGAACTGTGTCGACATGCTGTTGTTAGCAGGCAAGGCGAATTATTTGATATCAATTTGTTGCATTGATAAGTTGCTTTCTTACATAGCAGAAAGGTATATTCTGTCTTTCCTTAGTTTATGCTTACAGTGTAGGTGCAGTGTTTGTTTGTTTGTTTGTTTGTTGTTTGTTGTTTTTTTGTTTATCAATAAAAGAAGATAAATGTAATGTAAGAACTTTTCATATTCTAAATTCTCAATCACTTTTTCAAACCATAAAATAAGAGAAGCAAAGGCCAAAAATAAACTTGAAATGTAATGTAAAGACCTAGAAAAGATGTTCTTTTTCAGAATATTAAAGAAAGAAGATAAATGTAATGTAAAAACTTTTCATATTTTAATTGCTCAACCAATTTTTCAAACTATACAATAAGAGAACCAAAGGCAAAAAATAAACTTGAAACTTCAAGTTTCAGCGTAGCTATCTAAATGCTCAACCACTTTTTCAAACCATAAAATAAGAGAAACAAAGATGTGCATTTTTCCAATTATTAACATGAAAGACCGATTAAATTAATACTACACAAGATAGTTTACTCATATGTATGGACTGCACTAATTGGCCAATTGTTTTAACTTGAACAATGTCCTTATCTAACTCAACCGAGACAGAGTAACTTTGTTGAGAGATGGTTTGAGTCAACCTCTCAGAGTAATTATCTCGAACAGAAAGTAAACTGTATTCATGAATGACTAAAACAGTTAGATGTATACTTGAAAAAATTTATTTGAGTATAGACGCAGTGAATTTTTTTTATATATATTAATGTATATATTGAACCGTGTTTTAAACTCATCAGATTGAGGAAAATTTGGATTAATCCACAGCTTGGATGCATTTCAAGTATCGCGCACAGAATATGAATCTACAAAAGAACGCATGTGTAAGGTATAATGAATAACTTTCACATAGTAATGTAAATTGAATAATTATATTTTACCTTGAAATTTATGGGCTTTTATGAACTGCATAACAACAATAATAGGCTGGTTGTTATAACTTAGCAGGTGAGGTACAATTTCATCAACAGTTTTGTCCCAAAATGTAGTAGACAACTTCGTTCTCCTGCCACATAGAAATAAAAATATAATTTTAGCATATGTAATTATCAAATCAATCCTTAATTAGTAGATGAATGTTTATTCTTACTCATCATCTTCTAGTTCAATATCCATAAATGTAACGACCCGATCAGTCGTTTTGCTTTCTAGAACCTCGTACCCCTAAATAAGACTTCCTGTATTTGCTTTTATTGATTTACGACTTGCGGGGATGATTGGTTTAGGATTTGGAAGAGTTTGGGTTAGAATTGGAACATTTAGTTCCTTAAGGTTGTGGCCTTAAAGGTCAAGTTTGACTTAGGTCAATATTTTTAGTAAATGACCTCGAAATCGGGATTTGAAGGTTTTAATAGGTTCGTATGATGATTTCGGACTTGGGCGTATGTTCGGAACTGATTTTGGATGACTCGGGAGCGTTTGAGCGCCGAATAGTGAAATATGATTCTTGAAGTCCAAAAATTGAGGGTTGGAGCGTGTTTTGGTGATATCGAGTTCCGAATGGAATTTCGAGACCGAGAATAGTTTCATAA
Organism: Nicotiana knightiana; assembly: GCA_005239525.1. Classification (NCBI taxonomy): domain Eukaryota; kingdom Viridiplantae; phylum Streptophyta; class Magnoliopsida; order Solanales; family Solanaceae; genus Nicotiana; species Nicotiana knightiana. The sequence continues at coordinate 60,524 of MDKJ01029409.1, read as the reverse complement.
TGTCATTTATAACTTGCTCGCAAAATTTGGTGTCATTCTGAGTAGTATAAGTACGTTTCAGCGTGTTGGAAGTGAATTCAAGAACTTAAAGTTTATGAATTGAATTTAGTTGGTTTTGGGGTATGATTCTTAGATTTAATGTTGTTTCGGGCATTTCGAAGGTTCAAGCGAGTCCGTTTTATGATTTAGAACTTGTTGGTATGTTTGGACGGGGCCTCGAGGGCCCTGGATGCCATTCGGACGTCGCGCGAGCCAAGTTCAAGCTCTAAAAGAGCTGCTGGTGCACCAGATCTGGTGCGACCGCACTTGCGATTGGCCACATGTAGGTGCGAGACCACAAATGCGATCATCGAGTGGGTACCCAGGATCCGCAGATGCGGTCCTTTATCCATAGAAGCGGAGCCGCAGGTGCGGGCCCCCTTCCGCAGGTGCGATCCCTGCCATCCCCTCCTTTTTCGCAGATGCGGACCTTGGTCCGAAAAAGCGAGACCGCAGGTGTGGTCCACTCGCCCCAGGTGTGAAAGCACTAGAGGCAGTGAGGTCGTTTTAAAGTCGAGACTTAGGCATATTTGAGGGCATTTATTACAAGGCAATTTAGGAGCTCCCAAAACAGAGATTTCGACTTAGCACCTTGAGGTAATGTATTTCTTACTTAATGTGAGTTTATTACTTAGTTTTTGGGTAGATTAACACATAAAGATTAGTGAAAATTATGGTTTTAGAGTAAAACCTAGGTTTTTGATAAAAATAGAATTTAACCGAGAAATTTGCTATGGAATCTAGTAAAAATCATATATTATTGATCCTTAGGTTATGGGTAACAACTTCCCTTAAAAAATTTCGGAATCCGAGCATGTGGGTCTGGGGGTGAATTTTAGGAATCTTGCAAACTAGGTTGGGAAACCATTTAAATAGGGAAATTGTGAATCTTTGAGCATAGATTGATTAGTTTATGTGATGTTTGGTTAGTTTCGAGTTGTGGGATGACGAATTCGGAGGTTCGGGTGCGTTCTTGTAGTTTTACTGATAAATTTAAAAGGCTTAAATCATATCGAACTCGGAAAATGAGCTTCTAAAAGGATTAAACACCATCTTCTTGACCATTAAAAGAGAAATTTGTCATTTCCTTAGGTAATTATTTTCCTGTTAAATTCTGGATTGACTTCTTGAATTTGTGTACCTATGAGTTCCTGCATCGCATGTATGATTCATGAGCGGGGTAACTCTATTATTTATATTTGACCGCATCGCACGTATGATTGGCGAGCGGGGTAATAGATGCATCTATGGTTCGCGCCGTTCGACCCTTCGGCATTGCACATTTATTATTTTGTTGGATCGGGTCGTACATCCTCGACATGTTATGCGCATGTTATTTTCTTGGTATATTTTTCTGTGATTGTTAAACCGTTAAGATGCCCTGGATAATAAATTAGTAACATGTTTGATAGGAATTGACACATAAATGTACTTGTGGAAAGACTTGTAATTTCTTATCTTTATTGTTATTCATCTTTGATATTCATGCTTAGCCTCATATTTAAATAAATTATTTTGCCCTAGTAAGTGTCAAGTCGATCTCTCGTCACTACTTCTTCAAGATTAGACTGGATACTTACTGGGTACATAGTGTTTATGTACTCATGCTATGCTTCTGTACTTAAATGTACAGGTTCTGAGGCAGGTGCATCTGGTTATCAGCCCGGAGCACATTCTTGACTTCTCGAGATTAGAGATTCCACGGTGATCTGCCTCTCTTGATATCATTCAGCAGCACGTTGGAGTCTTTCCCTTTTGTTATTCTGTCTATATCCATTCAGACAGTAGGATAGATGTATTCTTTTGTTTTCCTTCTACTAGATGCCTGTACACTTATGACACTAGTTCCTGGCACACACATTGGTAGACTATTCTTTTGGAAATGTAACTATTTAAATTTAACTTCTTGATCATAATTAAATTTGCCTTTGATATTTATTATCTTCTCATGCTTTGTGACAAAAACAACTCAAGTATTGTTAAAAAGGTTTTATAAAATTAAGTGGATCTCACTAGACTAAGATTAGGATTTGGGTCGTGACAATTGCTTCCTGATTTATTGGGTTTTTATTAAATTTCTTCCCACAAAATTAAGCTTACCTAGTTGTACAGACTAGGTACCATCACTATACCTTTCATAGGGTAAAATGGGTCGTGACAGTATGCGTGCATGAGTGCTCGGTATCAGTTGTGCATCTTCGGCTTGTGATTCCCTGAACGAAAGGCGAGCTGTGATTTCTGTATGTTGATGATGGGCCAGTCTGGAGGACTTGGGGCCGGGCTTTGCCTGTAGCTTGAGCACTGAGGTGTTGATTGTGTGAGCGCGTGATTTTGGACTTATATGTTTGGTAGTGTCCCTATTAGTGGAGGTGATGGATGGATGGCCACGTGGTGAGTATGATATGACTGCGAGATGTGTTCATATGATTTGGATGTGATGAGGAGGGTCTGCTTAAGGGTAGAAAGCACTATTTGTTGCTTGATTTCCATCTTGGTTTGATGTATAGCCCCGAGTTATGGGTATGTTGAAGGATCTTTTCATGTTGTTTAGTTGGGGGATGAAGTAGATTTCATGCCGTGATATGAGTTCAGGCTCAAGAAAATTAAGTGATTGCGTGATGTTTATGACGGTGGAAGGGTATAAATAGATATTAGTTTGAGACGAAGCAGGTGGGTTTGGATTGCGTATGAGAATTATCTTGAATGTTACGAGGGTGAATGCGAGATTTGCAGATGATTTCAACTACTATATGGTTTGTGTTGCAAGAGCTTATGAAGGATTTAGTTCAATTTCATGTGATATTATGGCAGTAATAGAGTATGGGCATTGTGAGTTTTTGTGTGTTTTGACCTATGGCTTTGAGCTAAGTGGGGGCAATTGTTATTGATAAGTTGATTGCGCAGCTAAGTGTCGTATCAGTTTCAGTTTGAGGTATACTGGCGAATCAGTTGTGGCTTACAAGGGTTGAGATCGAGGATGGATCGAGTAAAGGAAATTTTGGATAGGGGTTGTGTTATGATTTATGGGTGTATAAGAATCATGGAATGACTTGAGTTGTTATTGGTGAAGGATGTAATGTGCATGGAGCATGAATTTATTTGGTTGCATAAAGGTGGGGTTACTTCCTGGGGTGTTGGAGTGCGAATGGAGCACGTGTCGTTCGGTCCGTTTGATCAGTCTAATTGAGGTTTGAGCAGAGTGGATGACTCCTGAGAATAGTTCTAATGGATTCAAGATGTATATGTAACAATTGAGGGATCTTCAGGATGTGTATTTGGCTAGAAACTGAGGTTTACATTGGATGGTGTCAATATTTGTGGCCTTTCTATATCATTATGGATTCCACATATCAGTATCAGGAAGGTGAAGGTAATGGCTTTAGATTCGCAGGAAGTCTCTTCAGGGTAAGTATTTTGAATGTGGTGCTTTTGGGGATATTTGAGAGAGTATTCATCGGCTTATGAGCCTTAGACGGTGTGGTTTTATGCTTGGGTCTCGTGTGGTGAGTCTGGGTTGAGGATTGCGGTATTATGGCAAGGAGAAGTATTAATTTGACGGTAATTCAGAAGGAACTAGGATAAATTTGACAACTTGGTAGTAGGTGTTGATACCCAATTTTTCCCTCATATATTTCAAATATACATATATACTTTCAAAAGAGTGCATATGCATCATCATTTGATTCATAAACGCATATAAGTATTTTTCCTAATTTTTCCATAATTTTAAAGATTTTTTGTCACGACCCCAAGTCTAAGCCAGTCGTGATGGCGCCTATCGTAGAACTAGGCCAGCCCAAACTACACTCAAATCATAATAAGCTTCCATTTACATTTTGACTATACTGATAACCCATAAAAGTTTCCTTTAAACATTTATAAAATAGTTAAAGCTATGCTGAATATTAAATACAACCCCCGTGAACCCGGAGTCACTGGTCATGAACATCTACATAAAATATACAACTCAAAAGAAAATAAATTCTATAATAGTAAGAAGGAGAGAGAGCAGGACTGCAGACGCATGCAGCTACCTCGCAAGCCTCCGAGAATCTCTGGAACAGATAGATAACTCACCCTGCCCTAACACCTGGACCTGCACACAAGGTGCATGGAGTAATGTGAGTACACCAACTCAGTAGTAATGAAAATAAATCAGGTCTGAGCAGCAAGAAACACATAAAATCAATTCATCAATTCACAATAAGCACAACATTTCTTTCCAACAATGTATACGTTAAATCATCACGCTTAAAAGCCAATTTCAGTAAAAATCATTTAGAAATATACTCGCCAATAGTTTCAACATAACTTTCAAGAAGTTTACTATAAAAATGCTGAAAATCATCAAAAGGCCCCTCGGGAAAAACATGTTTCATAATCAGCCCCTCGGGCATGCCTCACAGTCACTCATAATCAGCCCCTCGGACATACCTCACAGTCACTCATGCCTCCCAATCACTCATCACTCGGCACCCGGTGCGCTCACTGGGGGTGTGTGCAGACTCCGGAGGGGATCCTTCAGCCCAAGCGCTAATATCAAGCCACCTCATGGCTTATCATATCCTCACAATCAGGCCCTCGGCCTCACTTAGCAGAACCTCTCAAAAGCCCCTCGGGAAAATCAGTAAAACGGGGAACTCGACCCAAAACATCATTTTAAATTGCAAAGTAGTGTAAATCAGGCTGAGTATCGAAAACAGTAAACACAACGTGACAGAGTGAAATCATCAATAAATAGTGAGGAAAACAACAGTAAAAAGCCCCAGGGGGCCGAAAAAAGTCGGCACGAGGCCCCAAACATGGCTTATAGCCCAGATATTTCAATAATTTTTAGAACACAATTTAACATATAGTTTAGAGTAAAATACGCAACTCAATAGTTGCCGCGGAGAGGACCAAGTCCAATCCAAAAATCAGTGCGCGCCACATACTCGTCATCCGACATGTGCGCCATTCTAAAATCAGTGAGAAATATGAAGTCCGGGGTTTCATACCCTCAGGACAAGATTTATAACCATTACTTACCTCTACCGCGCCACAATACTAGTCCACTATGCTCTTGCCCCTCAAATTGGCTCCCGATTGCTCTGAATCTAACCAAAACCAGTTTAACATCATTAATATATACTAAAGGAACTCAACCCAATAGAAAACTATCAATTTATACAAAAATCTCGAAATTCGGCCAAACTCGAGCCCCGATCCCACGTCTCGAAATCCGATAAAATTTACATCACAAGAACCCTTATCCTCCCACGAGTCCACACATACCAAGAACATCAAAATTGGACCACAATTGTCCACTAAAATTGCCAAAAGAAATTCTCAAATATTTCCTCCCATTTTCCCAACCTTTTCTTACTTTAATCCTTCAATTTACAAGCCTAATCCGAACAAAATAGCATGGAAACGACTTTAACAACCCAGGAACTTACCTCCACTGAAGACCCACAAATTCTCTCTTCAAATTGCCCTCAATTGAGCTCCAACCGCATGCAACAATGGTGAAATGAATAAAATTTCACGGAGGCTTCTTTTATACTTTTCTGCCCAGCAATTCCGCACCTGCAGACCTTTAATCGAACCTACGGACCTGCACCTGCGGTCCTAGGTGCGCACCTGCGCAATCCCACAAACAGACCAATTTTCGCACCTACGGCCTCTTCTCCGCACCTGCGTCTTCACAGGTGCGGCCAACTCTTCGCGCCTGCGGATTTCCCTTGCCTAGCCTCCTTTCGCACCTGCGCATGGCCTTTCGCTCCTGCAACGTCGCACTTGCGGCTACCCATCCGCAGGTGCGGCCAACACCAGAAACTTACACCAGCAGCCATTTGCTGCAATGTTCCTAACTTCAAAACTCCACCAACCATCCGAAATCAATCCCGAGCCCCTCGGGGCCCCAACCTAACTTACCAACACAACCCATAGCATTACTCCAACTTAGTCGAGCCTTCGAAAATCTAAAAACAACATGAAAACACCAAAATTACATCAAATTCAAGTCTATGAACTTTGAAACTTCCAAATTTTGCCAACTACGCCGAAACCAACCAAAACACCTCCGATTGACCTGAAATTTTGCACACATACCCAAAATGACATTACAGACATGCTCCAACTTTCGGAATCCCATCCCGACCCCGATAGCCTATTTTCCACTGCCGACCGGAAATCACCAAAAACTAATTTTCGCCAATTCAAGCCTAATTCTACACCGGACATCAAAACTTCATTCCGAACACACTCTTAAGTCACAAATCACCTAACAAAGCTATCCGAGCCATAAAATCCGCATTCCGAGGTCGTTCACTAATAAGTCAACTCTCAGTTGACTTTTTCAACTATTAGGCTACTTTAGGAGACTAAATGCCTCAATTCTCACCATGACCACTCTGAACCCAAACCAACTGACCCATCACAACATAAACAGGCTAAGCAATATATTACAAATGCAGAAATGGGGGAAACGGGGTAAATCTCACGGAACGACCGGTCGGGTCGTTACATCCTCCCCCTCTTAAACAAACGTTCGTCCTCGAACGTGCCAAGAGTTATTCTCCAACACCATCAAACTGTTATGTAGCTTACCATCATGTCCTCACAATCAGGCCCTCGGCCTCACTCAATAGAACCTATTAAAAGCCCCTCGGGCGAATCAGTAAAACGTGGTACTCGATCCAAAACATCATTTTTAAATCTCAAAGTAGTGTAAATCAGGCTGAGATTCGAAACTAGTAAACACAATGTGACTGAGTGAAATCATCAATAAATAGTGAGGAAAACACCAGTAAAAAGCCCCCAAGGGGTCGAAACAAGTCGGCAAGAGGCCCCAAACATGGCTTATAGCCCAGATATTTCAATAATCTTTAGAACACAATTTAACATATAGTTTAGAGTAAAGTACGCAACTCAATAGTTGCCGCGGAGAGGACCAAGTCCAATCCAAATATCACTGCGCGTCACATACTCGTCATCCGACATGTGCGCTATTCTAAAATCAGTGAGAAATATTTAGTCCGGGGTTTCATACCCTCAAGACAAGATTTATAACCATTACTTACCTCTACCGGGCCACAATACTAGTCCGCTATGCTCTTGCCCCTCAAATTGGCTCCCGATTGCTCTGAATCTAACCAACACCAGTTTAACATCATTAATATATACTAAAGGAACTCAACCCAATCGAAAACTATCAATTTATACAAAAATCTCAAAATTCGGCCAAACTCGAGCCCCGGGCCCAAGTCTCGGAATCCGATAAAATTTACATCCTCCCACGAGTCTGTACATACCAAGAACATCAAAATCGGACCACAATTGCCCACTAAAATTGCCCAAAGAAATTCCCAAATCTTTCCTCCAATTTTCCCAACTTTTTCTTACTTTAATCCTTCAATTTACAAGCCTAATCTGAACAAAATAGCATGGAAATGAATTTAATAACCCGAGAACTTACCTCCACTGAAGACCCACGAATTTTCTCTTCAAATTTCCCTCAATTGAGCTCCAACCGCATGTAATAATGGTGAAATGAATAAAATTTCACGGAGGCTTCTTTTATACTGTTCTGTCTAGCAATTCCGCACCTGCGGACCTTTAATCGCACCTGCGGTCCCAGGTGCGCACTTGCGCAATCCCACTAACGGACTAATTTTCGCAAGCCAACTCTTCGCGCCTGCGGATTTCCCCTGCCTAGCCTCCTTTCGCACCTGCACATGGCCTTTTGCTCCTGCGACGTCGCACCTGCGTCTACCAATCCACATGTGCGGCCAACACTAGAAAATTACACCAGCAGGTATTTGCTGCAATTTTCCCAAGTTCAAAACTTCGCCAACCATCCGAAATCAATCGCGAGCCCCTCGGTTGCCCCAACCGAACTTACCAACACAACCCATAGGATTAATCCAACTTAGTCGAGCCTTCAAAACACCAAAAACAACATGAAAACACCAAAATGACATCAAATTCAAGCCTATGAACTTTGAAACTTCAAAATTTTGCCAACTATGCCGAAACCAACCAAAACACCTTCGATTGACCTGAAATTTTGCACACATACCCAAAATGACATTAAGGACCTGCTCCAACTTTCGGAATCCCATCTCGACCCCGATAGCCTATTTTCCACTGCCGACCGGAAATCGTCAAAAATTAACTTTCGCCAATTCAAGCCTAATTCTACACCGGACATCAAAACTTTATTCCGAACACACTCCTAAGTCCCAAATCACCTAACGAAGCTATCCGAGCCATAAAATCCGGATTCCGAGGTCGTTCACCAATAAGTCAAATCTCAGTTGACTTTCTCAACTATTAGGCTACTTTAGGAGACTAAATGCCTCGATTCTCACCATGACCACTCCGGACCCAAACCAACTGACCCATCACACCATAAACAGGCTAAGAAATATATGACAAAAGCAGGAATGGGGGAACCAGGGTAAATCTCACGGAACGATCGACCGGGTCGTTACATTTTTAAATTAATTTATTCCAATATTTTATTAAATAAATAATCATTAATTGCATCACAAATAATTTTATGATGATTTTATCATCTAGAGTCATCATTTATATTCATACTAGGCTTTAAATTTTTTTTGTACATTTATTATAATTACATTTACATTTTTAAGGTTAAAATTGCACATCTTGCAATAATAGCCCATATATACTTATAATTACTATATTTATGCAAAAAATAACTTTTTATATTTTTATAGGTGTAAATAATTATTATTAACTATTTTTATGCACAAATAATATTTTTACTATTTTATTTATCATCATTACAAATTGTTTTATTAATTAAAAATGGGTATTTAATAATAGCCCTATGTTCCTTCTATTTTCGGACATCGACTACCTAAACCAGCCCAAATTACTCAGCCCAACACCTAAAATGCCAGCCAAAAACCAATGACCCAATCACTCCAACCCGGTCGCGACCCATTTAGCCGCCCCGCCCCGCTCACTTATTAAATCCTAGTTTTTGATATCCTAAGATCAACGACTCTTGTTAGCCTACCCCTTTTAATATTACTCCCTAACCCTAACTCCACCCATTCCCTCTCACTCACCTCCCTAAAATCCTCTCTACTCTCTCTTCTTCTCTGAGAAACCCTAGTCGCTGCCTCTTAAGACCCTCCCCTAATCCCTCTTCTAATGGGATTTCCCTCTCATCTCCTTACCATATTAGTATCTTTCTGCTGCTTGGTGTTTCTCCCTGGTATTACTTAGTACTTGCCTAAACATGACAAGTACTATCTCTCCGATTATGTCAAAATGAGTTCTATTTATGGAATCTGGACTGTATTTCATCTACACGCGTTTGATTGTGTATTATGTGAGTCCGATATCGTTTGGATTTCTGGGATCTACACCTTTCCTAAAAAATTAATGTTTACCGAATTTCTCTCTTAAATCGATTTCAAAATTGATTTGCATGTTTTCCTTTCTTGTTTATTTTACTTTGTTTCCTTATATCTTTTTTTGTCAATATTCATCTGGCCCTAATCTAGCTTCAGTAAATATCCCGTACCTCATTTTTAGCTTCAGGAAGTAAGCTCGAACTGAAATCTGCTAGTACCTGTGACTTTACAACAGTTCGAGGCTGATAAACAATATTATATTTACTAAGTTCTTCTGCCTATTTAGCTAATCCTCCTGATAACTCATGTTTTTCTAAAATATTTCTTAATGGAAAAGTAGTTATGATTGAAATAGGATGACATAGAAAATATGATCGTAACTTTCTTGATGCCATTATTAACTCTAGTGCTAGTTTTTCTAGATGAGGATATCGTATCTCAACATTCAACAAAGATTACTAACATAGTAAATTAGAGATTGCTTACCTTTGTCTTCTCGCACCAATACCGCACTTACTGTTACTTTTGATACGGCTAAGTAGATGTGCAATCTCTCTCCATCCCTTTATTTTGACAACAGAGGCGGTTTTGGCATATATGCTTTAAAACTTTCAAAGCTTGTTGATAGTCATCAGTCCATTCAAATTGATTTTATTTCTTCAATAACAAGTAGAATTTAAAATATTTTTCCGAGGATCTAGATAAGAATCTCCCTTTAGCTGATACTCTCCTTGTTAATCTTTGTATTTCCTTTTTACTCGTGAGCACATCCAGTATCTACTCGGTCGCTTTAATCTGAGCCAGATTTACTTTGTTTCCCTGACTAGAGACAAGAAAACTTAAAAATTTAGGTAAGGCCACGCCAAAGGAACATTTCTCCGGGTTCAACTTCATAGTATACTTGCGGAGTATTTCAAAGGTTTCATTTAAATTCTTGAGATGATATTCTGCTTGTGCCGATTTTACCATCATGTCATTGATGTAGACTTTCATGGTTTTTCCCAAATGTTCTTGGAATATCTTGGTCACCAACATCTAGTACGTAGCTTCAATATTCTTCAAACCAAAAGGCATGACTTTGTAGCAATAATTTCCCATGTCTGTAATAAAAGAAGTTTTTTCCTCATATATGGAATCCATTTTTATGTGATTTTATCCAGAATAAGCTTCTAAAAAACTTAAAAGTTCATGACCAACGATAGAATCAATTAGTTGATTAATACGCGGTAAAGGGAATGAATCTTTGGGGCATGCTTATTTAGATCAGTATAATCTACACCTACTTGCCATTTCCATTTTTCATTGGCACTACAACAATATTAGCTAACTAAACATGGTACTTTACCTATCAAATTGAACCGATTTTCTGAAGTTTCTGCACCTCCTCTTGAATGGTAGATTCTTGAATGTTCCTTGCTTTCATTTCTTTTGCTTCACCCCGAGGGGTGGGGGTGTAATGGATCTTCATTGAGATCGGTGAGATAACTTTTTTTCAGTACATAATCAACCTCTTCTTGTATGACTCAACAATCTACTGTTCTATGACCATGATCATTATGGAATTCACACCATAATTCTTTACTTATTTTGCTGGGATCCGATCTTATCTCTTTTGGAAATCACACCTTATCACCTATACCTCTTAAAATAACTACTAACTCGGAAGTACTGACATTGAAATTATAATCTCCTATTTTTGATTGGGAATTTTGATCGTTACTCCTTGTTATGTCCAGTTCCTTTACAAATTGAAAAGAGGAACCTGCCTCCTTATGCCTTGATCTCTGGTCAAACCGTGCATGTTTTGGTTTTGACCTAAGATCTCGTCCCGCAGGTCCTATGTAAGGTTTGTACCTATTTTTCTGGATCTCCTCTCTGATTCTGAGCGTCTAGGTCTGAACCTCTCCTCCACCTTCGGTTGGGACACCGTATCTTCTTCTATTCATTACTTTGTGCTATACATGTTATAAACATCATTACAAGTAGTTGCATGAAATTCCCGTAAGCTTTCCTTTGATCTTCTCATGGCTTTTGAACTTCTCTCGTTTCAAGTGCCGCACAGTTATTAGGTACACGAGGTAACATCATTCTTTCTCATTGGAATCAATCCACAAATTCTCTGAGCAATTCTGTACTTCCTTGTTTTACCTTGAATATATCTTTCATTATTTTCTCTACTTTTTGAGCTCCCCAATATGCTTTTATGAATAAATCTGCAAGCTCAGCAAAAGAGTATTGAATTTTCAGGTAAGAGAGAATACTATGTTAGTGCCCCTTTCGTAGGGTTTCACCAAATTTTTTCACCAACACTGATTTGATTTTCTACTTGGTTAAATTGTTTCCCTTGACTCCTGTAGTAAATGCGGTGACATGATCTTGTGGGTTAGTAGTCCCATTATACTTGGTAATATCGGGCATCTTGAACTTTTTTGATATTAGTAACGGTGCTGCACTTGGATTCTATGGTTGCTATGAATACTTTTATATATCCACTCCTTTAATCACTGGCGGTACTCCCGGTATTCGCTCTTCCGCTCGTTTTGTTCCTTGACCTGTTTCTGCAAGGTCAGAACTAGATTTTTTAAATTAGAATTATTTAGCTTACCTGACCCTCCGGCTCCAAAATTATTTGGTATTTTTCCACTTCCCTAGGTTTCAAGTCTTGAATGAGGGTTTTTCACGGTTGTGTTAACTGGTGGTGGACCCTCCTGAACAATACTCTGGTAAACCACTTGCAAAGCACACAAAACATCACTAATCTGTTGCATGATAAATTATTTCAAGTTATTTTGCTCATTTGACTATTCATTATTTCATTGTCTAGCGTTACCATTAGCAGATCTGGCAGGTGAAATTTCTCGTGAACGTTGTGGAGTATGTGTGAGAGTGAGGTGGAGAGGAGTCCTTTCTTGTTGTCCATCCTCAACCTGAATTTCATTAGTGCTGGACATAATTTATTGCTAAAGACAAAATATGTAAATGAAAAGTGAAAAATTACTAGATTTTTGGTAGCGGAACCGATTTGTTGAACCAACAAATAATTTTTGTGGTCAAAGTAAATAATATATTATTTGGGTTTTGAATAACCAATTTGCTTCACTTTTCTTAATGTAGATGAATAATAAATAATGGAAACAAAATATTAAGAGAATAAGAAAAAAGAAATCTTATTGATAATCGCAGCGTCCTTCCAAGAAGATTGAACAAGATTCTTCAAATAACAAAAAATAAAATATAAGATTGAAAGTATAATTTCATAAATTCCTCAATAATCATACAAGATATGATAATGGGTTTATATAAGGGTACAATGTGTAATTATTTTGCCCTACTTAATTCTCACCCATTACTAATATTTATTACGTTGACTACCCATTATTCGGATAATTTGTAACGGTCATGGTAATAACAGCCAATCGCGTACAATCCGGAATTATGTTGATTTCTTTCTGTGGTTAGTTATGAACCTTCCTTCATCGTGGTCTTTAATTATTCATCTTGCGCCTATGTCTTCCTTTCCAACTTTCAGGTACGGTATCATTTTAAGCGATCCTGTGAGTGTTTTACTCATGCTTTCTCTAATCTTACAGTATCTTTGTAAGGGATCCCGTGGGTATTTTACTCATACTTTTCCTAACCTTCACTCTTCTTTATCCTTTTGACTCTTATACCACCTATCAATATACCATTAGTTCACGTGACGAGTCTATTTTTTCACCAATGCAGTTACTCCGAAGAATTCTTTTTGGTACAATCTAAAAATATGGAATTAAGCTGTTTAAAAGTAAATTTCAGTAGCCAACCAATTCTCCAGTAATGCTAGAAGTGGACAAATATTCACTGTAGCCACCTTGAAGAGGATGAGCTTTTGTTAACAAATAAGCAAGTCAATCAATGGTAGAAATGTAAAGAATTCATTAGTCTCCAGAAGCAACTTTTTTCGTGAAAATAAGAAGAAAATATCTAGTCAATATTATTGGTATGAGGACGTGTATACTACGAGAAAGATACATATTACTACTAACATCATCACATGAATAGAAAAAAAAGAAGGCAGAAAATTGCAAGAATTTCTTAGCTGTGAATGCTAGTTGTTGAATCGGCAAGTAGAATTTAGCCATTATGTCACGATCCAATTTTCACTATAAATTATGATGGCGCCCAACATCTTCGTTAGAAAAATCAACGGCGAACTATCAACTTAATTATTCAATTTATTACTTTTGAAATCATGAGTTTGATTAAATAAAGAAAATCAATGCGAAGAGAATCATGGCGATACAAAATATTAATTAAACATGAACAGAAAATGATGACAATGTTAAGCAAAACCATAACATCTACCGAAAACTCTCCAAATTCGGTGTCACAAGTGCATGGGCATATACTAAGGAGTACAATAATAATACATATGTCTGCAATATACAATAGACAGGATAAAGTAAATAAATATGATGGAGACTCTGCGTGCTTCGGCACGCAGCATGGAATGCAGCTCACCATAAAATTCCCTCAACAGTGGTGCCTATGAGCCAAGATGACCAATAAATGAACCAGTCAGATCCTGCACAATTAGTGCAGAAGTATAACATGAGTACGTAACTCGACACGTACCCAGTAAGTATCTAGCCTAACCCCAGAAAAGTAGTTACGAATGGTTGACATCAACACTTACTAGTAGTCCAATAAATCAATATAGCAAATTATAAATAGACATGAAACATACAACAATAATGAGGCAAGAACTGTAACTAACAAAAATCCTCCAATTTCAAAGACTGTATAAATCCCTCAATATGATATGCTATCCCAACCAGGTAAGAAATATCAAGTTCTATCTCTGACATAGGAATATCAAGTGCTATCTCAGACAGATAAGGAATATCATGTATATACCAGGTCTCAATCAAAGGGAGATCTCATGAATATTCGGACTCCTGGCGATATTACACACGAGTTATGCTGAAGTAGTACAACCCGATCTAGAATAATGTGTACACTGCCGAGAGTCGAGCAGCGCAAACCATATATGCATCTCAATATATTTCCGAGGCGTTCGGCCCGATCCACATGAAGAGAATAAACTTATCGAATTACGAGTCACGTGTTTACAACACAAGGACAGGAGCATAAAGTAAACATGACTTTTACCAACAAACAAACATCACGCCAAGCAATTCAAGGTAGTGAAGCTCGGTCTAACATAATACCAAATCAAATTTTTATTATAAATGCAAGTAATTAAACTGACAAATTGACTTCAAATAATACAAATTATGCATGATAAAGTCCTAAGTCTACTCGGACATAAACATGCTTTTAGCTACTTACGAACTCTCGTTACCTCGTGCGTACGTGACACCCAAAACTAGTAGCACATAATAATTTAATATCTACGAGGCAGTTTCCCCCTCACAGAGGTTATACAGGAGACTTACCTCTGTCCGAAATTCGATAACCGACTCCAACGCCTCCTTATCAACTCAAATCGATGCCCTTCGATTCGAAACTATCCAAACAATGTGCAAAACAATCAAAATATATTCCAATACTCATAATTTAATAATTTAATAACAATTTTCAACTCCGCTCAAAAAGTCAACCCCCTGAGCCACGTGCTCGGATTCCAAAAATGTAACGACCCGATCGGTTGTTCTGAGAGTTTTAGCCTCGTTTTCCGTGTTCCTGCTTCATTATATGTGGTTCAACTTCATTATGTTGTGTTAGGTGGGTTGGCTCGGGTTCAGAGCGATTTTTGGAGAAGAAATGAGACACTTAGTCTCTTAACTTGGTTCAATAGTTGGAAAAGTCAACCAGAAGTTGACTTATAGGTATATGATCTCGGAATGTGGTATTTGTGGCTCAGATAGCTTCATTAGGTGATTTGGGACTTAGGAGTGTGTTCGGAATGTCATTCGGAGGTTCGGAGTAGATTTAGGCTTGAATTGGCGAAATTGAGTTTTTGGCGATTTTTGGTCGGCAGTAAAAAATTAGCTATCGGGTCGGAATGGAATTCCGGAAGTTTGAGCAGGTTCGTAGTGTCATTTTGGACGTGTGTGCAAATTTTCAGGTCATTCGGACGTGTTTTGGTTGGTTTCAGCATCATTGGCGAAATTTAGAAATCTCAAAGTTCATAGGCTTGAATCCGATGTGATCTTGGTATTTTAGCGTTGTCTTGGGTGTTTCGAAGGCTCGACGAAGTTTGAATAAGGTTATGGGACGTGTTTGTATGTTTGGTTGAGGTCCCGAGGGCCTTGGGTGAGTTTCGGGTGGTTAACGGATCAAATTTTGGACCTTAAACTTGGCAGATTTTTCTGGTGTTATTGCAGAGAAAATTGTTCTATGCGTTCGCGGTGGGGTACCACGTTCGTACTGAGTAAATGGGGGGATCTGGGGAAATGTGCTATGCGTTCGTGACATGGGGGATGCGAACGCGAACGCGAACGCGATGGGTCCGGGAGTGTATGCTACGCGAACACGGGTGTGGGGATGCGTTCGCATAGGGCATCAGTAGCTAGGGACCCCAAGCCTCTTTTCTAGTATGCGTTCGTGTTTGAGGGACGCGTTCGCACTGAGTATTTTGTGAGCTGGCTTATTTAGCCTACGCGAACGCGAGGGTTATGCCGCGTTCGCATAGGGTGTTTCTGGGCAGTGTATTTAAAAGGCCATATCCCCGACCTTTAGCCGTTTTTCACCATTGTTCAGCGATTTTTGAAGCTTTTGAGAGGGATTTAAGAGGGAATCAAAGAGAAACACTTGGAGATTCGGAGGCCGAGTCTAGATGCAAGGGCAGTGTGGGCTAGGATTTTAGCCGGTTTTGAGGTAAGTAACGTTTTCAAACTTAGTTCTGATGGTTCGAAACCCCGAACTATATGATATATGACTATAATTGAGGTGACGCACATGCCAAGTAACGGACGTGCGGGCGTGCACCAAGTATTTGTGGCCTGGATCATCCCATGGCACCGTATAGTAGTTATTACGGATTGATATCCGCATGTCTATTAATTTGGTAAAGGTGAACATGTTAGGAGTCATGTTAAGTATAAATGCTAAGGCTTCACGCCGAAAATGCCGAGACTTGAGTGGTCGTATATTACTGTCTCATTTTGTGATTATTTGATTTCATATACTCAGTCCTATTATAGCATATCATTTCATGCCTCAGTCTCATTAATTGTTAATTATATGCATATTTATCATTATTTTCGGCTGATTTATACATTTGTGAGCCATATGAGTGAGACTGGAGAGTAATGACTGAGTGAGGCCGAGAGCCTGTTGTTGAGACAATTATGAGACCGGAATACACACCGCATCGATACTTTAATCATGCATTTGTTGTCTTGATATAGAGCTTGGGCCAATAGGGCCCCTCCGGAGTCTTTACACCCCCTAGTGAGCGCATTGATATTGAGGGATGGATCTTCCCTGGACATGGATCTTGTCCGAAGCTGATGTTATGAGAGGGATGGATCTTCCCTGGACATGGATCTTGTCCGAAGATGATATTATGTGAGGGATGGATCTTCCCTGGACATGGACTTTGTCCGAGTGTTGTATTCCGAAGATGGATCTTCTCTGTGGGGCTGGACTGGCCTTTTCCTCAGTACTGAGTGACTACGGTCACCGGTGTTTATGCATATTCCGGGATGGAACTTCCCTGGGCCTGAGAGCCATATATAGTATTGGGTGGACTTCTGTAGGAGAGTTGTGAGCACTATGTGCATTTTCACACTGTGACATGTTGGCATGTAGAGCATATTGAGATATATCTAGTATATTCTGTTGTTATTTTTAATTTGATAAACTGTGAACATGCCTAAATTTTTGTACTCTGATGATTTTAATTATAGAGGTTTAGTCCGTCACTACCTCTCAGCCCATAGTTTGGGTTCATTACTTCTGAGTTGGTGTACTCACATTACCCCATGCACTTCGTGTGCAGATCCAGGTATATCGGGACCCGATAGTGGTTGCTGAGCGGTTGTCAGAGTTTCTTTCAGAGTCGTCGAGGTAGCAGCCGGTGATCGCAGCCTCGCCTTTTCCTTCTCTATCTTTCTGTTGCAATTTTATTATTTCAGACTATGTTGTCTAGTTTGTATTTTGACATTCTTACGTTGTAGTAGCTCATGACTCGGTGACACTAAATCTGGGATCGGGGTTCTTTTATTCATGTTATTAATGATGTCCAAATCTTAGATGTTTTATAAAAGCGAGACTCTTATTGTAAATGTGGTTATTTTTCCTGAAAATAACTATAATAAATGAAATGTGTGGCTTGCCTGATTTCACGAGGCGCCATCACGACCAGGTGTTTTTGGGGTCGTGACAAAAAAGTTTCGAAGATAATCATTAACCATAATTCCACGAACTGAAATATATAATCTATTCCTAATTTCGTGTCTAATTTCGTGGTCAAAATTCAAAAATACCAAATTCTTAGTTTTCTTCCAAAATTCCACAGTTTCTACAAAATACCATGTTTAAAGCTATATATAATCCATGTATTTAACTCACAATATGCAGAAATCACTTACCTCATGATAGATGATGAAAATGGCTCCTCCAAATCGCCCAAACAAGAGAGAAATGAGTGAAATGAGCAAAAATTCCAGTTTGGGTAACATATATTCTGCCCTGGCATTGCTTTTCGTGATTTCGGTCTAAAGCCTCACGATTGAGAATAAATATTACCTCTGCCACCCAAGATGGCCTACACAATCGCGTCTGACACCTAGCGATCGCGAAGCACGACCAGTCTACCAACCGCGAACGCGGGACACCTTTGTGTTTCGAAAACAAGCTCCATCAGCCCCTGCTTCAACACTATGCAAACGCGTGCCTCTACTTGCGAACGCGACGATCCAGCCCAGGAAACTACACGATCACGTATCTTCACCCGCAAATGCGTAGAACAAATGATCATCTGCTCCAACCTACCTTTCGCGATCGTGTATGCCTCTCGCGATCGCGAAGCATGCAAAAGACACCAGAAACCAGCAGTTGTAAAACAAGGGAAAATGGTCCGAAATCATCCCGAAACACACCCGAGGCTCGCGAGACGCCATCCAATCACACCAACAAGTCCCAATACCTTATTCAAACTTATACAAAGGCTCGTAAATCCACAAATAACATCAAAACCATGAATCGACGATCAAAATCTTTCTTTTAACTTTCAAACTTTGCCAAACGCATCCGAATCTTACTTAGACTTTCTAAAATGATGCCAAATTTTACGTACAGGTTACAAATCATTATACGAACCTATTCCAACGCTCGAAATTTCAAATGGACATCAATTACACCAAACTCCACTTCATATCAAACTTAGGAAATTCTAAAATCTTCAAAATGCCAACTTTCCACAATAACCGTCGAAAACCCCCCAGACCATCCGATACTCAACCCGAACGTACGTTCAAGTCCAAAATTATCATAAGAACGTATTAGAACCTTCAGGTCCCGATTCCAAAGTCGTTTACTCAAAAATTAAACCTTGGTCAACTCTTTCAACTTAAAGCTTCCGAATTGAGAATTTTCCTTCCAAATCAACTCCGAACTTTTCGAAATTCAAATCCGACTACACCAACAAGTCATATACATGAAGTGAAGCTACTCAAGGCCTCAAACCACTGAATGACACGCTAGTGCTCAAAATAATCGGTCAGATTGTTACACGTTATTTGAAATATAATAGAGAAAAGTTACTCTTTAATTCGCAGCTAAAAATTGGATAAGAATACCCTTACGTCTAGGAATGTCTACTGGAATTTAGACGTTCCTGAAGTGCTTTAGGAACAATTCATGAAGTTCAAAATCTATAATTAAAATTTTAAGAATAGTTACCGGAGTTTAAACCTTTTTCCTCTGTTTTTTTACAGTACCGTGATGAAAGCATATGATTTCATGTGTCAGCAGTTCAGATCTCTAATGTTCATTTCTTGTTTCGATTTGTAAAATGATTATATATTGAATATTCAATGATTATAGCAAAAATTAACCTACAAACAGTTCAACGAATACAACAAAAATAGAATAATGAAAAATGAAGAAACCGTTCTTGCTAACCTTTTATTTTTTTTGAACGAATTCTTGTGAGTCATACGATTACGAGGGAATTTGGATATAAGATTTGATTTTCGACGTTGGAATAGCGATTAATACCACCTCTTGAATGTCTCCTGCTTCAGGTGCTCAATTCAACCCGACAACAAAAACTGATGAGTGTTGGGATTTGGCTTAAACTTCAGTATACTTACTGGATGGTGTCCCTCCAAAACGCACACACAACAAGTAATAAAAAATGAATAGATTATCGTTTTCACGAGAACTTGTGATTAACCATCAATTAAATTAAATTACAATAACTAATTTATTCAAGCAATCTTCTAACGTGTGATTTGTAACGGAATTTTTGTTCATCAATCTACCTACATAGAAAATGTACTGAAATGGTTTTACATGGATAGAGCACATCCATTAAGTACTCCGATGGTTGTTCGATCACTTGATGTGAATAAGGATCCATTCCGACCTCGAGAAGAGAATGAAGAGCTACTTGGTCCTGAAGTACCATATCTTAATGCAATTGGTGCACTAACGTATCTTGCCAACACTACAAGGCCTGACATAACCTTTTCAGTTAATGTCTTAGCAAGATATAGCTCTGCTCCTACAAGGAGACATTGGAGTGGAATCAAACACATATTATGGTATCTAAAAGGAACTACCGATATGGGCTTATTTTATGGCAATAATTGCAATCCTGATCTTGTTGGTTATGCCGATGCTGGGTATTTATCTGATCCACACAAGACCCGATATCAAACAGGTTATGTGTTTACCTTTGGAGGCACTCCATATCTTGGCGATCGACTAAGCAATCGATCGTGACTAATTCATCTAATCATGCTGAGATAATTGCTATTCATGAAGCAAGTCGAGAATGTGTGTGGTTGAGGTCTATAATACATCTTATTCGAGACAAATGTGGTTTGAAGTGTGATAAACTACCCACGATTTTGTATGAAGACAATGTAGCATGCATATCACAATTGAAGGGAGGATTCATAAAAGGAGATAGGACAAAACATATTTCACCAAAGTTATTTTTCACACATGATCTTCAAAAGAATGGTGATATCAATGTGCAATAGATTCGTTTAAGTAATAATATGGCTGATTTGTTCACAAAATATCTACCAACATCAACCTTCAAGAAGCTAATACACAAGATTGGGATGCGAAGGCTCAAGGATGTGCATTGATGCTCTCATCAGGGGGAGTTAATGCGCGTTGCACTCTTTTTCCCTGACAAAGTTTTGTCCCACTGGATTTTCTTTGCAAGGTTTTTTAACGAGGCAACCAAAAGGCGCATTTCTAAATATGTGTACTCTTTTCCCTTTTCTAGAAATTTTTTTCCCATTGAGTTTTATTTTAGTTAAGGTTTTAATGAGGCACATTATTTGTTGAAATAGACATTCAAGGGGGAGTATTATAAATAAAATTCTATTTAGAGCGACTGTCTATCTTTTTTTTCTTTTAAATTCATTTTTTTTGTGAAAGTGGGAAGGGTATTGATACAAAAAGAAGAAGAAATAAGAAGTGAAAGAGGAAAGAAGGGAATGCGAGTAGGAAATCAGTGAAATCATACCATTTGGTAGGAAAAACCTTAAAAGTCCTCAAGCTTCCAAATATGGTCAGATTATATGAGGTATGTCGAGTATTAGTTAGTAATAATCATACCATTCTTTTTTTTTTCGTTTGCAAAGTTTTAAACAATTGATACAGATTATAATTTTTGACAATTTTCAAACTTTATTCAATGACATATTATACTAATTCGACATACTAATTAAAAATACTACTCATGTAAACTACGATAATTATATGATATTTATTCACTAATTAATACGAATAAGAAAAATAAAATAAAATCAAACTACTCAATTATTTTTAACCACAGATCTATCACCGATCAAGTGGTCTATTTTTCCATCAGGGCGCTCAAAGAAGTCTGACACATCTAAGTGGGTGATGTCAAATTAATTGTCATAGACAAAATTAGCTTCAGAGCCTTTATTCTTTAGAGATTCTTGATAAAGCTCAACCAAATGTCTTGGTACACGACAAATATTTGCCCAATGCCCTTTTCCACCGCAACGATAACATTCAGTTTCTGAACCATTTGCCTTTGGCTTCTCATTTTTCCCTTTCCACTTTTGGTGGTTATTTTTCTTTGGGGTGGTTATTAACACCAGGAAAATTTCTTCCTTGTCCACGACCACGGCCACGAGCACGAGCACGAGCACGACCATTAATAGGGTCACGACCTTTCTCACGTTTGGCATAATGGGAATACACCTCATTCACTTCAGGCAATGGTATAGACCCAGTGAGTCGATTTTCGTGATTTCTCATGAGCAAGTCATTATTTCGCTCAACCACAAGGAGAAGAGAATCAACTTAGAGTACTTCTTGAAATCTTTCTCTCGGTATTGCTGTTGCAAGACCATATTGGAAGCATGAAACATTGTGAACATTTTTTCAAGCATATCATAGTCAGTGATAGTATCTCCACAGAGTTCCAATTTAGAAGTAATTCTGAACATTGCAGAATTATATTCAGAAACAGACTTAAAGTCTTGGAGCCTCAGATGAGCCCAATCATATCTTGCTTGTGGAAGAGTGACCAACTTTAAGTTGTCATATCTTTCGTTTAAGCCATTCCACAAAACAAGTGGATCTTTGACTGTGAGATATTTTATTTCCAACCCTTCATCAAGGTGATGGCGCAAGAAAATCAAGGCCTTAACACAATCTTGGGTAGATGCTTTATTTTTATCTTTAATGGCGTCTCCAAGACCCATTGCATCTAAATGGATTTCAGCATCCAACACCCACGTCATATAGTTCTTGCCCGAAATTTCAAGGGGAACGAACTTTCTTTTCATAATGTCAGTCATAATTAAAAAGAGGAGAAAAGTTATACCTTAATCTTCTCAAAGAGCTTTTTGAGACGGTAGATTCTTGTGCTGATAACGTGTAATGAAGCAATAAAGAACAAGAAAAATATTGCAGAGAAAGAGAGAGGAAATCCTTATTGAATTTTGGGATGATTTACAATGGGGTAAGACCCCTCTATTTATAGGGGGAAAATGACTTAGCCACAAAGTAGAACTCTCTAAAAGATAGACATTCACTCTAAATAGAATTCTATTTATAACAATTCAAGCAATTTTCTAACGTGTGATTATCTACTACAACTAATCTAGCGTCGCAAACTAAAAAACTAAAGGAAACAAGTCGGCAAATTTAGAGACAAATTCAATGAGAGAAAATATTCCATAGCTACGTGCTAGCTAACAATTCCATTGAGTATTCTACTAAAATTGACTGATTAATTTATCTAATTTATTGATTTACAGAGTTAATATTACTCGTAGCATTCGATCGAAGTACTATTCGCCTATTCAAGCTAACCGAACACCTATATTTCTATGAAAATTAGAATTAAAAAGAACACATTAATAATTCATGTATAGTAACCAAGTTAGGTATAAGTCTATTCTCACCGCGAATTCATTCTTCGATGCTCAGGTTCAAGATCTTACTCTACTCAATCCTATATGCAATTTAGAATTCTCACTTTTGATCTAATCCTAGATTCTTAGATAGTATTCAATTGGTGGTCAAGTAATCGTATAATTAAGCGCATAATTGAATAGATAAACTAATATAATAAATTAATAATAACAATTCAAATTTCAAACTACAACGTTCACGTAGCACCCACAATCCTAGAACTAATAAACTATAAAAAGGAAGTAGAAGAGACGAGAAGAGAAGAGAAGAAAAGCTTAGGCGTTGAAGGCTTCAAGCTGCTGGCCCTGCGTTCTTCTGCTGGCCCACACACGTCTCTCCAAATTCTACTATGTACTTCTTTATATAACAGACGCAAAACAAAGCATATGCTAGTTTCCCTCCTAATCCCTTTATGCGCATGAATCAAACTTCTCCTCTTGTCCTAATTGCGCTAGGATTCATAACGAGTTGCGTTCAACTTATTCCTTGCTTAGCTTCCTTTAGTATACTTTGCCTTATTTAACATTTTTGCTCCTTGCTAATATCTCCTTATTAATGGCTGGCCAATGACTTTGCTTGCTGCCACGTCTGAAGTCTAAAACTCGTGAACTTGTCCACAAGGCTTGCTATTCCGTGCACTGTCAGAGACCTCAAGCTTTCAATCTTTTCTTCGTGTTGTCTCAACAAATGACTTCTATTGTTTGTAATATATCACATTAAAATCCAATCAATATAATATTAAGAACTTTAAATAAGTTGAGCTGTCACGATCCAATTTTATCTCCGTTGGGTATCGTGATGACACCTAGTCTTAGGGACTAGGTAAAATTAACATTTATTTAATAACAACAATAATAATAATGGAAAATTCACAATCTCGATATAGAAATCTTTAAAGAATTTATAATTTTTTCAAAATCGGTAGTACAAGTCATAAGCTCTAATTACTACAATTTCTAAATACAACTATTTGGAAATGAGTAAGAACAATTAAATAAAAGTAGGAAGGTGACTCCGAAACCCGCGAACATTGCATCAGGTTTACCTTGAGTCTCCTCGGCAATGACTCGCACAACTATTAATAGTAAATACCTGGATCTGCACAAAATTGTGCATATGTGTAGTATAAGCACACCACAACGGTGTCCAGTAAGTATCAAGACTAACCTCGGTGAAGTAGTGACGAGAACTAGTCAAGACACTCAATGGTCTAATAAACCGAACAAAGCATAAGTATAGGAAATGACAGAACATGGCATCTATCTAATGACTACACAATATGGCTAACAACATAACAACCAAAATAAGGGAGGAAAAACAACAAACAACAACGGAACACTAAAATAATATATCGAAGGATGGACAGGAACACAACCCAAGTTCAGAAATCACAATACAATAAGGGCAAGCAGTAACTCAGCACTGCAATAGTCTCCACATCAGGCCTTAGCCAACATTCCCAATAAATTGGTCAAAATCTTCGAGTGTAAACTTTCACCTGCAAGTATTTTTTTATATTGAAAGCTTTAAGGTAAAATCCTTTTCAATGGAAAATTCTTTCGAAATATACTTTCCCAAGAAATGTCTCTCAAACATAGTTTGCTTCAAGATAAATGCTTTTCAAATATATTTTTTCAAAGAAAATGTCCTTCAAACATAATTTTCATCAACATAAACGCTTTTCAAATATACTCTTCCAAAGAAATGTACTTCGCACATAGTTCTATTCAAGATAAATGCTTTTCAAATATACTTTTCCAAAGAGATATACTTCAACATAGTTCTATTCAAGATAAAGGACTTTCCAAATAAATGTCTTTCAAACATAGTTTTCTTTAATAAAATCTACCGGGATCCCGTCCCGTAGTTCCGAATTTATCATAAAATACAGGGGATCTCCCGGAATACGTCCGTAGTCCCAAAACAAATATGCAGTGTTGGGGGATCTCCCGGAATACGTCCGTAGTCCCAAAATAAATATGCAGTACAGGACGATCTCCCGGAATATGTCCGTAGTCCCAATTTAAATATGTAGTACATGGGGATCTCCCGGAATACGTCCGTAGTCCCAAAACAAATATGCAGTGTTGGGGGATCTCCCGGAATACGTCCGTAGTCCCAAAATAAATATGCAGTACAGGACGATCTCCCGGAATATGTCCGTAGTCCCAATTTAAATATGTAGTACATGGGGATCTCCCGGAATACGTCCGTAGGGCCCAATTTAAATACGCAGTACAGGGGGATCTCCCGAAATACGTCCGTAGTCCCAATTTAAATATGCAGTGCAACAAACAAAGACAACAATTATAGCACGGCAGAAAACTTGTACATCACCACTTCAAATACAAAGCAACCATGACAACATACAATGTCCGACGAATAAATCAATACAAGAACTTCAATTCACAAAGAAACAGTAGAACATCATTCACAAGGAATAATCACGGTAAATAACACTAAGTGTCAAGAGAACAACTTAACCATGGAAAAACAAGACGTAGTAGCGAATATACAATATTCAAGCCAACAATAAGAAGCCAACACAAGTCAAATAATTCCAAGTAAGGACAAGTCGACTAAGATATAAGTTATCTAAACTCATTATGAGTTTGAGAAATTTTGATAGATATTCAACAATTCAAATGAAGGTAAGCAGTAAAAGATACTCGTAACTCCAATCAAGGCTAAATAATTATAGGATAGATAATACTAATTTCAATGAGATAGGCAGCTTATGAAAATATAGCATGAAGATAGAAGAGGTAAAACCTTTGGTTAAGTCAAATTAGGGTCAAGTAGGCGGTAAGGGTAAATCCTAAAGAAATTATCTCTAATCAAAGCATGTAGAGGTGAAACTAGAAAATAAGAACTCAAGCATATCAAGAACAACTTCATACAAGGTGAATATAAGGACCTAAGAACCCTAAAAGGTCAACCTTCTACAAATAAGTCCGACCACACACTCGTCACCTCGCGTACATGGACTACAATCAACATACAAGACTCAAATCCTAATGGGTAATTCTCCCACACAAGGTTAGGCTAGATACTTACCTCAAAGACAACAACCGGTACTCTAAAATGGACTTCTCGGGTGAAAAGGCCTCCGAACGGCTCAAAATCAACTAGAACAACTTCAAAACACACATAAAACTTATAAGGAACTATTCCGGATAATAAAGCTTCGATCTCTACAAAAATCTAAAAATCGACCCAAAAATCAACCACCGGGCCCGTACCTCGAAAACCGATAAATTTTATAAAATCTGAACATCCATTCCAAAATGAGTTTAACCATACAAAAATTACCAAATTCCGATACCATCTCGCCCCTCAAATCATGAAATTTCGTTTTTGAGAATTTCTTCAAAACCAACATTTTCCCCAACTAAAAACACAATTTAAATGATAAAAAAAAAGATTAAATCATAGAATATATTTGATTCTAAGTGAAGAACACTTACCCAATCGAATTTCTTGAAAAACCCACCAAGAATCGCCAAAAATCGAGCTCTACAAGACAAGATGTGATAAAAAAGGTGAAACCCTCGATTTTGGAATATATTCTGTCTGCCCAGATTTTTTTGCATTGCGATCGCGAGAGAAGGGATGCGATCGCGTAGAAGAAAAATAGTTGCTGTCAAAAATGAGCCACACGATCCCGGAAGGGCGTATGCGATTGTGTATAAGGGGGTAGGCAGGGTTATGTGATTGCGTGAGGAGACGCACGAACGCGTTGAATAAAAGGCAGTACCTTACGCGAACGCGTGGTACTTGATGCGAACGCGGAGAAGAACTAATCAACAACCCCCCCAGCCCCTAATTTCTACTATGCTAACGTGGGGGAGGGGATGCGAACATAAAGAATAATGAAACAGAACACTACACGAACGTGAAAGGTAGCTCGCTATCGCATAGGAGAACACCATAAGGCAGAAAGCAACAGTTCAAAAATAGGAGGAATTGACCCGTAGCCCACCCGAAACACACCCGAGGTCCCCGGGACCCCATCTAAACACACAGACAAGTCATATAACATAACACAGACTCACTCGAGGTCTCAAATCACATCAAGCTACGACGAAACAACGAATCACACCATAATTCGAACTTATGAACTTTCAAATATTCAAACTTCAAAACTCGTGCCGAAACCAATAAATTCTACATGATGCCAAATTTTGCAGAAAAGTCCCAATTGACATCCCGAAGCTACTCCAACTCTAGGAATCGCATTCCGACTCCGATATCCCAAAAAAGTCAACTGTGGTCAAACTTCTCCATTTCCCAAACTTTAAATTTTCCAACTTTCGCCGAATTGCCTCAAATTTCTCTACGGACCTCCAAATCCAATTCCGGACGTGCGCCTAATTCTAAAATCACCATACGGAGCTACTAACATTAACCAAAACTCATTCTTGATCCATTTACACAGAAGTCAAAATTCCGGTCAAATTCCACCGCTTAAGTTTCCAAAACTAAAATCCTTTTTCCAATTCGACTCCGGATTATCTAGTAACTGAATCCAACAATGCACGCAGGTCGATATACACAATGTGAAGCTGTTCAAGACCTTATACCACCGAATGAAGCTTAAATTCTCAAAATGTTCGGCCGGGTCGTTACATTCTCCCTCTCTTAATACAAACGTTCGTCCTCGAATGTGCCAAGAATCGCCTCAAATCCTTCAAGTCACTGAATGCGCACTTCCATCATACACCCGCGGGTGATCCCACGTCACCCCAAACTACATAAGCCTGACGACACCATCTTAACTGCAGTTTAGCCTTTCTACCAACACCGATAAGCCTTAAAACCAAAATCCCACCTTCTATTCATTTCCAAAAACACCTGATTCTGAAATCATATCTGGCATCAATCACATCCAGCTACGACTCATGCCTACACCCACCAAGTAGGACCACACAATATAGCACACCATACATAGGCTCATAATAACACTTCTGATCACAATAGCTACCCGAAAATCAATCCAGCATTGACGATTAGCCTCATATCCGAAACAACTCTGTTTCAACCCTCCATAACACTGATAATGATGCAAGAGACACTAAGAACTCATTATTAGACACCTGAATCACCAAGCCACAACTAACACCACCAGGCACACACCCCGCAAGCTAAAACTGAAGAAGCACAGAACGAAAATGACTGAATATGAAAAAGAGAACACATAAGGAAACCATCAAACAAGGCTGACAGACAATACTCTCTATCAGTACTGACCCATAACCGGTATAACAAGGAAATAATGAAAGCATATAAACAAAGCACAAGGATCCCATCCTGATATAATTTCCACCGCAGTACTTAGCCCGGTTCAAACATATCGAATCACAAGAGATCACGAGGGTCTCGCCCTCAACTCTAAAGCACATATCGAATATATATCATACCAATTGAAATCTTCCACTAACTCCACTCTGCTACTAAATCATAGCACTCGCTGAACCCTCACCCCGGTAGAGAATCAAATAACAACTCGTAACCAAAATACTCAGGAAAATCACATCAAGCTTACCATCATGAACAACAAGGATTCACTCCTAGTCTCACCACTCTCAATGATGAATAAAACAATTATAGTCACGGGCTACCACTCATAGAATCTCCCAACAAGAGCTAACACGAAAATAGAGTGCAAACCATGAAACTCACTCATAAATGAAGCAACAAATAAGGGAACTCGTCCTGATTAGCAGAACCGAAACAAAATACGAATGGTGATCCTCTGCAACAATCAAAACATACCTGTGTGATAACATTTGGCACAATGGCCTCCAGCCTACTATATGAAACACATCCACGGGTTGGGCCTCCCCCTATTGGGCGCCCTCTACTCCCCTGAATCACTCTCTATGACACACATGTCTGAAGCCTAAGACATACTCTCACCATATGGCTGATATATCCATACTCAAAGCAACCTCTCTACTGACATGGCTGTGGAAGCTGTGCAGTACGAGTACTCTGAGACCCATGAACACCTGAAACACTGCATGACTCCGGAAGTGCAAACTGAACTGGCTGACCCACAAAACTTCTACCATGTTGCACCCTGCCTCCAAAATAAGGACCAGCAGACCTCTCCGGTTTACGAGGCCTCCTCGCCTCTATGTACTCTCTCTCCTGAACTCGTCTGTGCTCTTACTCCCGGTCCCACATGCCCTCTAACCGGCGAGCGATCCTCACCACCATCTGAAACAAGACATCTGACTCCAACTCTCGAGTCATGCTGAACCGAATATCTTGCTTGATCCCCTCAATGAATCTACGGGCTCGCCCTCTAGCTGTAGCAACCAAGGGAGGTGCATATCTGGCCAACTCACTGAATCTGACGACATACTCTAATACTGACATAGTGCCCTAATGCAACTACTCAAACTCCACGCGCCATGCCTCTCAGAGGGACTGAGGTACAAACTCCCTCAAGAACATCTCTGAAAACTGACCCCATGTAAGTGAAGCTGACTTGGCTGGGCTACCCAACTCATATGCCCGCCACTACTGACAAGACGTTCCTCTAAGCTGAGACGTGACAAAAGCATCCCGCTCGTCTCCACAATACTAGTAGTACGAAGAATGCGGTGACACTCCTCCAGAAAACCCCGGGCATCATCTATCGCCAATCCACTGAAGGTAGGAGGGTCGTACTTTTTATACCTGTCAAGTCTAAGTTGTTCTTCCTCAGATGTTGTTGCCTAACCACGGGATGAACTGGGACCACAGGATGTGCTACCATGACACTTGGAACCTGACCAACATGATCTCGCTGCTCTGGAGTGTGGGCGGCGGGAGTCCGAACTCCTCCCCTGGTCTGTGAGGTAGCTGGTGCAACCGGATTCAACCCCGCCTGAGCTAATGTACCAAACATGCTTAGGAACTGTGCTAATGTCTCCTGAAGTCCGGGGTAGCAGCAGGCGCCTCTGGTACCTGCCCTCAATTGGAACTACTGGCGGCTCCTCAACGGCTGCTCTTGTAGATGCCCTAGTTGTGGCATGTGCTCCTCGTCATCCTCTGCCTCTGCCCCTGGTGACACCTGCTCCGGGGTGTCACGCCCTAAAACCGAGGGACGAGACCAATGCCTAACCGGATGATCCCGGTCAAACGGACCTGGATTGCCTTTCCTACCCAACGCATCACCCCGTGTTTATAATATACATTATTCTACATGAATTAGCAATTTAGAGTTTAAGCATGAATCCATTACTTGAGTTCATATTATCCTTTATCATTTCCACATTTGATAATCACAAAACATACAACAATTCCGATTCAGACCACGATTACTAGTAAACACATTTGCCGCCCAAAATACATATATGTACAACCCACATCATGTCTACGGAGCCTCTAAGAGTACCAAGGGTTTACACAATACTTGCCGACAACAAGGCCCCGACTATACCTTAAAATACATAACATATACAAAAAGGACGATGTAGATTATACACGGCCCCGAGAGGAAATGGGGCTCACCGGATCTACTGAAGGTACGAAGGGGAAACACCACTATCGGCGGTCTGAGCTACCTGCTGTGGAACCACCTACATCCATATAAAAGATGTAGTGCCCCCGACAAAAGGGACGTTAGTACCATTGAATAGTACTAGCATGTATGAACCAAGTTTATTCCAAGTAGAATCATACAATACACAACTAGAAAGCAATTAGGGTAACCACACAAGTACTGCACAAGTATACAGAAAACCACAACGAAGATTTCACAAGTTACATTCTTATCTCACCCTTATTACCTCTCCACCCTTATTACTTCGTGTTGCGGCGCACAACCCGATCCCACCGTACATTCTCATCTCACCCTTATTACCTCTCCACCCTTATTACTTCGTGTTGCAGCGCGAAACCCGATCCCACTGTACATTCTCATCTCACCCTTATTACCTCTCCACCCTTCTTACTTCGTGTTGCAGCGCGCAACCCGATCCCAGCGTACGTTCCCATTTCATAACAACAATCACCAACAATTATACCACAATGGTCTTTATCCTGAAAACATAAGTTCATATCAACCAATAACTATGTGAAACCAAGGCACAATGACACTTACCAATCAGCAATTCATATATGGTGTTGCCACAATCATTTAACTCAATAAAATCAGTCCATATTTACTTTAATTTCTTACTACACATCATTTAGCACTTGGACACATTCAACACTTTATTTCATTATCGTTTCTTTGATTTTGCAGCACATCCTCTCATACCGATGTATTCAACATTTAACGAGCTTCACACATGGTAGGATAAGCACAAAGAGTCACCCTTCATAATCTCAATTGGCATGGTAATTGACTTAAGAAAATTAGTATGAATTCATACAACTCAACACAACAGGACAAACAATTCACATATACTCAAGCAAGAAATTCATCCCGTGTACTCGGACACCAACAAGGTAACTCTACAAAGATTAAAGTTATCCATACATACCTTGATTTGGGATTTTTTCCTTAATTTCTACCACAGTTCACCGGACCTTCTAACATCTTCAATCTAATTCACAATGTGGCATAATTTAACTTAGAATTAGAAACAATGATCATGTCTTGAACTCACTTGATCATCCTATCAAACACTAAGTGTTCTTTTAGATTAAATGGCCTCTTTTTAGTGAAAGATTACTCTAACCCATTTCCTTTTACTAGATTATGACTAGTTGGTTACATGCATGCAAGACTCCTACCCCCATCTTCATGAACTCACCTAACCATGTTTCATTTTAACAAAAATCTGGAAATTAAGGTTGATGGGGTGGAAACTTACCTCTTGCAGTGAAGAAATAATGTTCTACTTGATCAATTCCAGGCCTGAGTAGTGATGGAGGAACAAATTTGATGAAGTTGGAACTCTTTCTCAATAGAACACACTCTCCCCTCTCTCTAATTTATCAGAAAATGAGCTTAAAATAAAAGGGGTATGTGTTTTAATGAACAGGGGGTCGGGTATAAAATTATAAATTTAACAGTCCTGAAGCAGAAATGCGGTCAGGAATGTGATCGCATTCCTGTTATGTGGTCCGAATTCCTGTTGCATAACTGGTCCTCAAATGGGCAAAAACGAAAAGTAGACTACCCAGGTATGCGACCACTATGCGGTCCGCATATCTATTATGCGATCGCATAGTGCATCACATAACTCCCTCCGCAAAAGTCAAGGTGCAAGGATGTGAAAACTATGCGGCCCGCATTCATGAAATGCGATCGAATTCTAGGCCGCATTGATGTCCTCAAAATGGACAGCAAACTGTCCAGATATGCGACCACTATGCGGTCCGCATACTTGATCTGCGATCGCATAGTGGACCGCAGATCTGCGCAAATCTGGAAAATTTTATCTTTTAAGTCACAGGGTACTTTTTAGTCAAAAAGGGCCCGTTTTAAAGATTTTTATAGTTATAACAACACGGGGACCTATTTGGGAATTATTTTTAGCCATGAAATTTTACGGGTCTTTACACGGGGGTAATATCATCATAATCTGCAGCTCGTTTCCTCACCATATGTGAGAGAATGGAATGTCAACATTTTCAAGCTTCAGGATCAATAAACCCGCACGATAGGAGTGAAGGAAGTGAAGTTATCCTAATAGTTATGTAGCCTCTCGAAGATAAGTACAGACGTCTCCGTACCGATCCGCAAGACTGTACTAAACCCGCTTATGACTCGTA
This sequence comes from Nicotiana knightiana, assembly GCA_005239525.1. NCBI lineage: Eukaryota > Viridiplantae > Streptophyta > Magnoliopsida > Solanales > Solanaceae > Nicotiana > Nicotiana knightiana. The sequence goes on along the minus strand of MDKJ01029409.1, from coordinate 27,804 downwards.
GCACCTATGAACCTAGAGTTCTGATACCAACTTGTCACAACCCAATTTTCCCTCCGTTGGGTATCGTGATGGCACCTAGTCTTAGGGACTAGGTAAGCCTAACATTTATCTAATAACAACAATAATAATATGTCACGACTCCAAATCTAAGCCAGTCGTGATGGCGCCTATCGTGGAACTAGGCCAACCAAAACTACACTCAAATCATAATAAGCTTCCATTTACATCTTTACTACACTGATAACCCATAAAGGTTTCATTTAAACATTTATCAAACAGTTAAAGCTATACTGAATATTAAATACAACCCCCGAGATCCCGGAGTCACAAGTCATGAGCATCTACATAAGAATGTACAACTCAAAAGAAAATAATTCTATAATAGTAAGCAGGAGAGAGAGAGAGAGCAGGATTGCGGACGCATGCAGCTACCTCGGAAATCTCCGAGAAATATCTGGAACAGATACACAGCTCACCCTGCCCTAACACTTGGATCTGCACACAAGGTGCAGAGAGTAATGTGAGTACACCAACTCAGTAGTAATGAAAATAAATCAGGTCTGAGCAGCAAGAAACACATAAAATCAATCCATCAATCCACAATAAGAACAACCTTTCTTTCCAAAAATGTATACGTTAAATTCATTACGCTTAAAAGCCGATTTCAGTAAAAATCATTCGAAAATATACTTGCCAATAGTTTCAACATAACTTTCAAGAAGTTTCGTGTAAAAATACTGAAAATCATAAAAAGTCCCTCGGGCAAAACATATTTCATAAGTTCAAAGTGAAAGTGGTAAAATCATAAGTAGCCCCTCGGGCAAAAACATGTATCATAATCAGCCCCTCGGGCATACCTCACAGTCACTCATGCCTCCCAATCACTCGTCACTTGGCACTCGGCACTCGCACTCAGTAGGTACCTGGGCACACTAGGGGTGTGTACAGACTCCGGAGGGGCTCCTTAAGCCCAAGCGCTAATATAGAGCCACCTCGTGGCATATCATGTCCTCACAATCAGGCCCTCGGCCTCACTCAGTCAGAACCTCTCAAAAGTCCCTCGGGCGAATCAGTAAAACGGGGTACTCGACCCAAAACATCATTTTTAAATCTCAAAGTAGTGTTAATCAGGCTGAATTTCGAAAACAGTAAGCACAATGTGACTGAGTGAAATCATCAATAAAGAGTGAGGAAATAGCAGTATAAAACCCCAAGGGGTCTAAACAAGTCGGCACGAGGCCCCAAACATGGCTTATAGCCCAAATATAGCAATAGTATTTAGAACACAATTTAACATAAGATTTAGAGTAAAATACGCAACTCAATAGTTGCCGTGGAGAGGACCAAGTCCAATCCAAAAACCACGTCATCCGATATGTGCGCCATTTCTGAAAACAATGAGAAATATGAAGTCCGGGGTTTCATACCCTCAGGACAAGATTTATAACCATTACTTACCTCTACCGGGCCACATTACTAGACCGCGATGCTCTTGCCCCTCAAAAATTGGCTCGCGATTGCTTCGAATCTAACCATAACCAGCTTAACATCATCAATATATGCTAAAGGAACACAACCCAATCGAAAACTATCAATTTATACAAAAATCTCGAAATTCGGCCAAACCCGAGCCCCAGGCCCACGTCTCGGAATCTGATAAAATTTACATCACAAGAACCCTTATCCTCCCACGAGTCCGTACATACCAAGAACATCAAAATCGGACCACAATTGCCCACTAAAATTGCTAAAAGAAATTTCCAAATCTTTCCTCCCATTTTTCCAAACTTTTTCTACTTTAATCCTTCAAATTACAAGCCTAATCCGAGAAAAATAGCATAGAAACGACTTTAATAGTCCGGGAACGTACCTCCACTGAAGACCTTGAATTCTCCCTTCAAATTGCCCTCAAATAATCTCCAACCGCATGCAACAATGGTAGAATGACCAAAATTTCACAGAGGCTTTCTTTTATACTGTTCTGCCCAGCTAATCCGCACCTGCAGACCCGCACCTACGGTCCCAGGTGCGCACCTGCGAAATCCCACTAACGGACCAATTTCTCGCACCTGCGATCTCTTCTCCGCACCTGCGGCTTCGCAGGCGCGGCTAACATTTCGCACACGCGGACTCCTCCTACCTAGCCTCCTTTCGCACCTGCGCATGGACCTTCGCACCTGCGGTTGCCCATCCGCAGGTGCGGACACACCAGTAGCTTTACACCAGCAGCCATTTGCTGCATATTTCCCAAGTTCAAACCCCCGCCAACCATCCGAAATCAATTCCGAGCCCCTCGGGGCCCCAACCAAACATACCAACACACCCCATAGCATCAGTCAAACTTAGTCGAGCCTTCGAAACACCAAAAATAACACGAAAACACCAAAATTACATCAAATTCAAACCTATGAACTTTGAAACTTCTAAATTTTGCCAACGATGCCGAAACCAACCAAAACACCTTCGATTGACCTGAAATTTTGCACACATAACCAAAATGACATTATGGACCTGTTCCAACTTCCTGAGTTCCATTCCGACCCCGATAGCCTATTTTCCACTGCCGAACGGAAATCGCCAAAAACTAACTTTCGCCAATTCAAGCCTAATTCTACTCCGGACATCAAAACTACATGCCGAACACACTCCTGAGTCCCAAATCACCTAATGAAGCTATCCGAGCCATAAAATCTGCATTTCAAGGTCGTTTAGCAATAAGTCAACTCTCAGTTGACCTTTTCAACTATTAGGCTACTTTAAGAGAATAAGTGCCTCAATTCTGACCATGACCACTATGAACCCGAACCAACCGATCCAACACACCTAAATAAAGCCGAACCACATATAATGAAGCAGAAATGGGGGAAATGAGAATAAACTCTCAGAACGACCGGCCGGGTCGTTACATCCTCCCCCACTTAAACATACGTTCGCCCTCGAACGGGCCAAGAGTTGTACTCAAACACCATCAAACTTCTACATATCTTACCATGCACATACCCGGGGGTGATCCCACATCACCCTATCCCATATAGGTCCACTAGCACAATACCGTTGAAATTTCGAAGTCCAATCTTGACCCATAAACCTTAGAACCAAATTCCCACTTTTGAATTAATATACAAGATCAAAATTCCATAATTATAAACTGAACAAGTGTGAACATGCTGAATCAATCCATATACGCACCCTAGATGTAATCACATAATACACCGCGTGACTCAAACACTCATAGCGATAACTCTTAACCACAATAACTGCTCAGAACAACCCAATACCGGTACATAACCTCTTATCAAGAAATGCCTTGCTCTAACACTTTCATATACTGCCGATGATGAAAGAAACACGTAGAAACTAACAACCATTCGTCCGATCAATCAGACATGAAGCTCCCCCTTCCCAAACAGGAATTACAGCAGATTTCTAAGCCGACTCCCGATATTTATCCTTCCAACTATGCTGTAGACAATTCTGAAAATATTCATTCTAGGTCCAATGACCTCTTCTCATCCATCACGACCACCCTGATGACATGACACATCGATACAATTCGAAGCCAAAACCTGTGCAACTTGTGCACTTAATAGCAACATCCCAATGTAATCAAATTATATAAAAGATCCACACGAGAGGACTATCCTGCTATTAACAATTACCATCACATATCATGCCAACAGCCTGGCACACACCGTAAAAATCAAAACACACGAATCAAATACCAAAGCTCATACCCCTACATAACTCCGCTACACTACGCAATCTCATCCAAACGCTGGTCCATTTGAAATATTTCAAGGCACCGTGCCCAAAATCAATAACCATTCGAAATTCGACATCAAGTACTCAAAGTGCATTGCCATAACCACGGGGAAAACCAGACGATACCATGCCACCCGAATCAAAAGGTACATAACCAATGCGTCTCAACCTCGCAATACCCAATTACTTACCTTATTCAAATCTAGCTACAAAGCCAAATTAGAACGACACCATATGTGCATATAACAAATAATCACCACTCCTCGCAACACCGAAAGGTAACTCATAGATCACTCCAGAACATAAATAAACTCAATCACAATCGAATGGTATATTCCTCAATAATAGAAATTCGGAGCCAACAATTCCGACCCGGTGCAGAACACACACCCATATTAGCCTACCAATAACCCTAATTTAACTCTGGTCACCCACAACAGATAGATAACTTACCGAAAAGTTCACAATGACGGAATCATGGTACATACTAACATCCGACTAGCTCTGCTCGCATCTTCACAGTTCACGACCATAAAATAACCTGTTTATGAGAAATCTCAGTCTCGAAGTCCATGTAGCGCACAAATTACTATATCTGTCTCAACTCCACTGCTCGAATACATGACGCATCCCAAATACTCAATCATTCCACGAGGGATACCCCTATGATTCTTCGGTGTTACCAAGCAATCAGCAATATGAACAGTCGATCCAACAAGAGAGCGCCGTAATACTAATGAAGTACCCTTAACTCCACACATGACCTTTCAAAAATGTATACCCTCATCAAGCCACCCCACAGTGATATCATCTACCAAGTCATCTGAAACTATCCATGCAAGAAATTTGTTTTGACCTTCCTTCCAGAACTGAACTGCGACCTCACATATGCAAATCTCAACTCTATCCACATACCGCATACGCCATGCCATCCTAGGGTAATTATGGGAATTTATTGATCTCTTCCGAGCCACCGGCAACTACATACCCACTAGCCAAGAACTTCCATTTAATCCCGTTTAGAAGCAGATTCACTACAAGTCACCCGCACCTCACGCCAGAAGAAAATATGCACCCTTAATCGCGGTAGAAACCATCAGGAACTATCCGCAATCCCATTTGCGCAACACCAAACCATCAGGATTGAATTCTTCTAACTCAACCAAGCTACGCAGGCCACCAAAAATCCAAGAGCATTGCTAAGAAACACCAGTAAAACTCGTCACCTCATGAATCACCCAAAGAACTAATCGTATCCTTTACCATGCCGATCCGACCTACTACCAAGTTGCCCTATTTACCCAAGTTTCTTCTGACTTACCTTCAAATTGATACTTCTCCCTGCCGTAATACCACAATTTTTAACCCAGACTCACCACACACGATCCAAGCACAAAATCATACCGTCTAGGGCTCATAAGCTACCGAATACTCTCTCAAATATCCCCGAAATTACCACATTCAAAATACTTACCCTGAAAAGACTTCCTGCGAATCTAAAGCCATTACCTTCACCTTCCTGCTACTGATATGTAGAATCCGTGATGATGTAGAAATACCACAAGTCTTGACACCCTCTAACGTAAATCTCAATCACACTAACCAATTAGACAGAATTGACCTGACCAGTTTGCACACTAACATACTAGGAAAGTAATCCACTCACTTGAAGCCACAAGCAAATTCATACACTGCACACACTACACCTTTTACAATTTCCACTAAATCATTTAATAGAACCCAATTACCCAATAAAGTACATTACAACCTATATCGAAGAATTTTCCATTACTCGTGTCATTCCCAAACCCCACATCTGCAGGTCATAACTGATCCACCAATATACCTCGAACCGAAACTAATACCACACATAATTGTGCAATCAACTTATCATTAACAGACTCCCCCACTTGGATCAAAGCCAGCGATCGAGACAAACAATAACTCACAATGCCCATAATAACACCACCCGTCTAACAACTCAAGTTATCTACAAATCTCGCATTCACCATTGTAACAGTCATGCCAACTTCCACAAGTGATCTAAACTCCAATTACAACATATATCATTTATTGGTAGAAGAGTACTTATTGCAGAACTACATAGGGATCGCACACCCTAGGACAATCCGTAGTAGATACCCCTGCCCGCTAGCCTCAAACATAATATCTCTCTATACACTTCCGAAGACCATAACTATCACGCAATCACTACACCTTTCTTCATCTGGACACAAACAACGCCTACCCTCGAGGCATCACAATACGCGGTAAGAACTTGAAGCTGACAAAAATCTTAAGCTTCTGGGAGCTCTATCTACACATGTCTGACCACATGGATACCCTTACTGGACACCACGTGTCCCAAGAATGCTATTGAACCGAGCCAAAATTCACACTCGGAGAATTTTGCATAGAGCCTTTCCTCCCTGAATCCTTATAATGCCATCCTCAAATACTGAGTATGCTACTCCTGGCTACGCGAATATGCCAGAACGCCACCAATGAATACAATAACAAGGAGTGCTAATACGGCTGGAATACACCGTCAATAAAATACATGAACGCTACTGGGGCAATGATCAGCTCAAAAGACATCACCAGGAACTCACAACCCAACAGAAAGATCCACTTCACTCCACAACTACACAACATGAGAGGTCTTCCAATACACTCACAACTCGAAGCCATATACCAAACCGAGACAGAAATCAAACATTCAATAGTTCTTGCCACATTTCTAGCCAACCCTTTTTGTCACAATCAACAACCTGAATGCAGCCAACCATCAAATCACACTCACCACATAGCCATCTAGTCACCAATTCTCATCAATAAGAAAACAAACGGACATATAAGTCCCCAAATGCACGGCTCACATAATCGAAACCTCAGCACTCAAGCCACAGAATGAATCCGGCCTCAAGTCCTCCAGACTGGCTCATTACCAGCATGCCAAAATCACATCTCATCCATGGAAGTCACAAGCTGTCGATGCACAGCTAATAGCAAGCGCTCTCGGGCGCGTTCGAATACATGGAAGGAATTCAAGAGTTACGCTCTTCGCAGAAATAAATGGGTTCGCACGACAAGAATTAAAGAATGTGAGATTTTTCTAAGGGTTCCGCAGCCTCTCGAAGATAAGTACAGACGTCTCCGTACCGATCCGCAAGACTCTACTAAACCTGGGGCTCTGATACCAACTTGTCACGACCCCAAATCTAAGCCAGTCGTGATGACGCCTATCGTGGAACTAGGCCAACCAAAACTACACTCAAATCATAATAAGCTTCCATTTACATCTTTACTACACTGATAACCCATAAAGGTTTCCTTTAACATTTATAAAACAGTTAAAGCTATACTGAATATTAAATACAACCCCGAGATCCCGGAGTCACTGGTCATGAGCATCTACATAAGAATATACAACTCAAAAGAAAATAAATTTATAATAGTAAGCAGGAGAGAGAGAGAGGAGAGCAGGACTGCGGACGCATGCAGCTACCTCGCAAACCTCCGAGAAATCTCTGGAACAGATACACAACTCACCCTGCCCTAACACCTGGATCTGCACACAAGGTGCAGGGAGTAATGTGAGTACACCAACTCAGTAGTATTGAAAATAAATCAGGTCTAAGCAGCAAGAAACACATAAAATCAATCCATCAATCCACAATAAGCACAAACTTTCTTTCCAACAATGTATACGTTAAATCATCACACTTAAAAGCCGATTTCAGTAAAAATCATTTGGAAATATACTTGCCAATAGTTTCAACTTAACTTTCAAGAAGTTTAGTGTAAAAATACTGAAAATCATAAAAAGACCCCTCGGGCAAAACATATTTCATAAGTTCAGAGTGAAAGTGGTAAAATTATAAGTAGCCCCTCGGGCAAAAACATGTATCATAATCAGCCCCTCGGGCATGCCTCACAGTCACTCATAATCAGCCCCTCGGACATACCTTAGAGTCACTCATAATCAGCCCCTCGGGCATACATCACAGTCACTCATGCCTCCAAATCGCTCGTCACTCGGCACTCGCACTCAGTAGGTATCTGCTTTCACTGGGTATGTGTACAGACTCCGGAGGGGCTCCTTCAGCCCAAGCTCTAATATCAAGCCACCTCGTGGCATATCATATCCTCACAATCAGGCCCTCGGCCTCACTCAGTCAGAACCTCTCAAAAGCCCCTCGGGCGAATCAGTAAAACGGGGTACTCGACCCAAAATATCATTTTTAAATCTCAAAGTAGTGTAAATCAGGCTGAGTTTGGAAAAAGTAAAAACGATGTGACTGAGTGAAATCATCAATAAACAGTGAGGAAATAGCAGTAAAAAGCCCCCAAGGGGTCTAAACAAGTCGGCACGAGGCCCCAAACATGGCTTATAGCCCAAATATAGCAATAGTCTTTAGAACACAATTTAACATAAGATTTAGAGTAAAATACGCAACTCAATAGTTGCCGTGGAGAGGACCAAGTCCAATCTAAAAACCAGTGCACGCCACATACTCGTCATCCGATATGAGCGCCATTTCTGAAAATAGTGAGAAATATGAAGTCCGTGGTTTCATTCCCTCAGGAAAAGATTTATAACCATTACTTACCTCTACCCAGCCACAATACTAGACCGTGATGCTCTTTCCCCTCAAATTGGCTCCCGATTGCTCCGAATCTAACCAAAACTAGCTTAACATCATCAATATATGCTAAAGGAACACAACCCAATCGAAAACTATCAATTTATACAAAAATCTCAAAATTCGACCAAACCCGAGCCCCGAGCCCACGTCTCGGAATCCGATAAAATTTACATCACAAGAACCCTTATCCTCCCACGAGTCTGTACATACCAAGAACATCAAAATCGGACCACAATTGCCAAAAGAAATTTCCGAATCTTTCCTCCAATTTTTCCAAACTTTTTCTACTTTAATCCTTCAAATTACAAGCCTAATCCGAACAAAATAGCATAGAAACGATTTTAATAATCCGGGAACTTACCTCCAATGAATACCATCGAATTCTCTCTTCAAATTGACATCAAATAAGCTCCAACCGCATGCAACAATGGTAGAATGACCAAAATTTCACAGAGGCTTTCTTTTATACTGTTCTGCCCATCTAATCCGCACCTACGGACCTTTCCTCGTACCTGCGGACCCGCACCTACGGTTCCAGGTGCGCACCTTCGAAATCCCTCTAACAGACCAATTTCTCGCACCTGCGATCTCTTCTCTGCACCTGCAGCTTCGCAGGCGCAGTCAACTCTTCGCACCTGCGGACTCCTCCTGCCTAGACTCCTTTCGCACCTGCGCATGGACCTTCGCACCTGCAGCGTCGCACCTGTGGCTGCCCATCCGCAGGTGCGGCCACACCGGTAGCTTTACACCAGCAGCCATTTGCTGCAAATTTCCCAAGTTCAAACCCCTGCTAATCATCCGAAATCAATCCCGATCCCCTCGAGGGCCCAACCAAACATACACACACACCCCATAGCATCATTCAAACTTAGTTGAGCCTTCAAAACACCAAAAAACAACACGAAAACACGAAAATTACATCAAATTCAAACCTATGAACTTTGAAACTTCTAAATATCGCCAACGATGCCGAAACCAACCAAAACACCTCTGATTGATCTGAAATTTTGCACACATAACCAAAATGAAATTACGGACCTATTCCAACTTCTGGAGTTCCATTCCGACCCCGATAGCCTATTTTCCACTGCCGACCGAAAATTGCCAAAAACTAACTTTCGCCAATTCAAGCCTAATTCTACTCCGGACATCAAAACTACATTCCGAACACACTCCTGAGTCCATAATCACCTAACGAAGTTATCCAAGCCATAAAATCCACATTCCGAGGTCGTTTACCAATAAGTCAAATCTCAGTTGACTTTTTCAACTATTAGGCTACTTTAAGAGACTAAGTGCCTCAATTCTCACCATGACCACTCTGAACCCGAACCAACCGACCCAACACACCTAAATGAATCTGAACCATATATAATGAAGTAGAAACGGGGAAAACGGGGCTAAACTCTCGGAACGACCGGCCGGGTCATTACATAATAATGGAAAACTCACAATCTCGATATAGAAATCTTTACAGAATTACAATTTTCCCAAAACTGGTAGTACAAGTCATAAGCTTTTTAGAGTTTACTATAACTTCTAAATACAAATGTTAGGAAATGAGTAAGAACAGTTGAATAAAAGTAGGAAGGTGACTCTGAAGCCCGCGAATGTAGCAGCTGGTTACCTTGAGTCTCCTCGGCAATGACCCGCACAACTACTAACAGTAAATACCTGGATCCACAAAAAAATTGTGCAGATGTGTAGTATGAGCACACCACAACGGTGCCAAGTAAGTATCAAGACTAACCTCGGTGAAGTAGTAACGAGGACTAGTCAAGACACCCACTGGTCTAATAAACTGAACAAAGCATAAGTATAAGAAATGACAGAACATGACATCTATCTAATGACTACACAATATGGCTAACAACATAACAACCACAATAAGGGAGGAAAAATAGCAAACAACAACGGAACACTAAAATAATATACCGAAGGATGGACGGGAACACAACTCAAGTCCGGAAATCACAATACAATAAGGGCAAGTAGTAACTCAGCACTTCAATAGTCTCCACATCAGGCCTTAGCCAACAATCCCAATAAATTGGTCAAAATCTTCGAGTGTAAACTTTCACCCGCAAGTATTTTTTAATATTAAAAGCTTTAAGGTAAAATCCTTTTCAATGGAAAATTCTTTTGAAATATACTTCCCCAAGAAATGTCTCTCAAACATAGTTTGCTTCAAGATAAATACTTTTCAAATATACTTTTTCAAAGAAAATGTCCTTCAAACATAGTTTTCTTCAACATAAACTCTTTTCAAATATACTCTTCCAAAGAAATGTACTTCAGACATAGATTTATTCAAGATAAATGCTTTTCAAATATACTTTTCCAAAGAAATATACTTCAACATAGTTTTATTCAAGATAAAGGACATTCCAAATAAATGTATTTCAAACATAGTTTTCTTTAATAAAATCTACCGGGATCCCGTCCCGTAGTTCCGAATTTATCATAAAATACAGGGGATCTCGCAGAATACGTCCGTAGCCCCAAAACAAATATGTAGTGTTAGGGGATCTCCCGGAATACATCCGTAGTCCCAAAATAAATATGCAGTATAGGAGGATCTCCCGGAATACGTCCGTAGTCCCAATTTAAATATGTAATACATGGGGATCCCCCGGAATACGTCCGTAGGGCCCAATTTAAATACGCAGTACAGGGGGATCTCCCGAAATACGTCTGTAGTCCAATTTAAATATGTAGTGGAACAAACAAAGACAACAATTATAGCACGACAGAAAACTTGTACATCACCACATCAAATACAAATCAACCATGACAACAATACAAAGTCCGACGAATAAATCAATACAAGAACTTCAATTCACAAAAAAACAGTAGAACATCGTTCACAAGGAATAATCACGGTAAAGAATGCTAAGTGTAAAGAGAACAACTTAACTAGGGAAAAACAAGACGTAACAACGAATCTACAATATTCAAGCAAACAATAAGAAGCCAACACAAGTCAAATAATTCCAAGTAAGGACAAGCCGACTAAGATATAAGTTATCTAAACTCCTTATTAGGTTGAGCAATTTTGAGAGATATTCAACAATTCAAATGAGGGTAAGCAGTAAAAGATACTCGTAACTCCAATCAAGGTTAAACAATTATAGGATAGACAATACTAATTTCAATGAGATAGGCAGTTTATGAAAATATAGCATGACGATAGAAGAGCTAAAACTTTTGGTTAAGTTAAATCAGGGTCAAGTAGGGGGTAAGGGTAAATCCTAAAGCAATTATCTCTAATCAAAGCATGTAGAGGTGAAACTAGCAAATAAGAACTCAAGCGTATCAAGAACAACTTTATACAAGGTGAATATAAGGACCTAAGAACCCTAAAAGGTCAACCTTCTACAAATTAGTCTGAGCATACACTCGTCACCTCGCGTACACAGACTACAATCAACATACAAGACTCAAATCCTAAGGGGTAATTTCCTCACACAAGGTTAGAGAAGATACTTACCTCAAAGACGACACACCGATATTCTAAAATGGACTTCTTGGGTGAAGAGGCCCTTGGACGGCTCAAAACCAACTAGAACAACTTTAAAATACACATAAAACTTATAAGGAACTATTCCGGATAATAAAGCTTCGATCTTTACAAAAATCTAAAAATCGACCCCCGGGCCCGCACCTCTGAACCCGACAAATTTTATAAAATCCGAACACCCATTCCAAAATGAGTTCAACCATACAAAAATTACCAAATTCCGATACCATTTTGCCCCTCAAATCATGAAATTTCATTTTTGGAATTTCTTCAAAAACCAATATTTTCCCCACTTAAAACAAAATGTAAATGATAAAAACAAAGATTAAATCATGGAATATATTTGATACTAAGTGAAGAACACTTACCCAATAGAATTGCTTGAAAAACCCACCAAGAATCGCCAAAAACCGAGCTCTACAAGACAATATGTGATAAAAATGGTGAAACCCTTGATTTTGGAATATATTTTGTCTGCCCAGATTTTTGTGCATTGCGATCGCGAGAGAAGGGATGCGATCGTGTAGAAGAAAAATAGCTGCTGCCAAAAATGAGCTACATGATCGCGGAAGGGTGTACGCGATCGCGTATAAGGGGGTAGGCAGGGTTATGTGATCACGTGAGGAGACACACGAACACGTTAAACAAAAGGCAGATGCGAACGCGAAGAAGAATGAAATAGAACACTATGCAAACGCGAAAGGCGGCTCACGATCACATAGCAGAACTCCTGAAAGGCAGAAAACAATAGTTCAAAAATAGGAGGAATTGGCCCGTATCCCACCCGAACACACCTGAGGTCCCCGGGACCCCGTCTAAACACGCGAACAAGTCATATAACCTAGCACAGACTCGCTCGAGGTATCAAATCACATCAAAAAATAACGAAACGACGAATCACACCATAAATCGAACTTATGAACTTTTAAATCTTCAAACTTCAAAACTCGTGCCGAAACCTATCAATTTTACCCGGAATGACCCCAAATCTTACAGACAAGTCCCAATTGATATCCTGGAGCTACTCTAACTCTCGAAATCATATTCCGATCCTGATATCCCAAAAAGTTATCTATGGTCAAACTTCTCCATTTCCCAAACTTCAAATTTTCCAACTTTCGTCGAATTGCCTCAAATTTCTCTACAGACCTCCAAATCCAATTTCGGACGCGCGCCTAAGTCCAAAATAACCATACGGAGCTGTTGACATTACCCAAAACTCTTTCCGGAGTCGTTTACAAAAAAGTCAAAATTTCGGTCAAATTCCACCGCTTAAGCTTCCAAAACTAAAATCCTTCTTCCAATTCAACTCCGGATCATTCGATAACTTAATCCAACCATGCACGCAGGTCGATATACACAATGTGCAGCTGTTCAAGACCTTATGCTACCTAACAGAGCTTACATTCTCAAAACGATCGGCCATGTCGTTACAATTGAGCATATTCTTAATAAAATACTACTCCCTCTGTTCAAATAGGCACGGAGTTTAAGAAAAAATAAAGATTTTTGGAATTCCTAAACAAGTCAAAAGGGGGTCCAAAGTATTTGGTCCCACCGGCTCAAACATATTGGTATCTGCCCCTCATTTAGAAAAACTTGTGGCTCCAGAAGTGCTTCTCTGGCTGTAGTATGAGGCACCACCTCGGCCTCTACCGCGGTCCCGAACTCTTGCGGCCCTAGCTGGTGGTTCTGGTGGTTCTGGTGGCCGTCTTCCTGATCAGGTTGCATGTTTCCTAACCATTTACCATTCAAGTCTTAGATAAACACATCTCGAGTACTCAATTTAACAGTTTTACCCTTAAGCAATATCAACAATATGAGGGGAATTAAATAAGTAAGTACTGAGACAGAGATATCATACATGGATATAGTATCATCACTGAGAACATATGTGCAAATAAGGTATATAACTCAAAAACAACAAGAATAGCCCTATCAAGTCTCAAATGGTTATCACATAGCCTAGACATGATGTCTAACATGATTCACACTTCAAATAATCAAAAAAGTAGAGGGAACGTGGGGATAACATGATATAATTGCAAAACAAGCCCGGTAATAGCTTAAGGGCCTACCCAAACCATGAACACACCGGTGTAAGCACATAAGTGATGAGTGTTGATTTTACCATTTATTTTATTCTCTTTTCTTTAGTTTTTGTATCTGTTAATTATGATATGAGGTTGTTTATGGTGTGTATTGCTAGATTTTCAAGAAAATGATGCCATGAAGAGAGTTGAAATCAAGTGAAGTGGAATTAAGCAAAAAAGAGTAAAACAAGTGATAATTCCTTCAGTGATTCTGCATCTGCAGAACACTGTGTGGTTTTGCAACCTCACATCTGCAAGGAAATGGACCACATTTGCCGAAGAAGATCTGGAAGGCGTAAATCGGTTCTGCGATTGATTTACCGCATCTGCGGTGGCGCTTCTGCACTTGATGTTCGCATCTGCGCCCGCACTCCTGCATGTGGATGTCCGCTTCTGCAGAGTAGCCAGTGTTCACCAAATCTTGCTTCTGCGAGCTTTTGTCTGCATTTGCAAAATCGCACCTGCGAGTATTGTTCTGCAGGTGTGGTCAACGGGGTTCAGCTATGGACAGTCTTGGCATTTCACATTTTCTCCATTCCAAATCCACAAATAAATGATCTAGCTTATTGCAAAAACATCTTTTGCCTAATTTTCAGTCTTTTGACTAGAGAACACAAGTTTGGAAGCTAGGGTTTTTGTACACACACTTGGGTCTTGAAGATTTGAAGCTTTTGGTTGAGAATTTCTTACCCATTTATGTTCATTTCTTATTTCCTTACTTTTGTATTGTATATCTAACTGTGTAGTATTTTTTCCAATACCTGAATCTAGTTTTTGGGAATATTCATATTTATAGTGTGAATTAAATATCTTGTTGTGCCTATGTATTGAACGATTTTTATCTATATTGAAGTGAGTTATTGTTTCGTTAATTTATTCTTGTTCTTTAATGTTTCCAAAGGGATTAGCTAACCATAGGACTCGCCCATTTACTTCGAATTAATTTTGGGAAAGATAAATTTGGGGTTGGGAACGATTAATTAACAAGAATGAGGCTTTAACCCTCACTTTATAGATTCTACCTAGGGATATGATTAAACTACTTGTAGCCATATTCAGTTGTTCTTAATCTCTTAATTGTTTTAGGAATAATTTAATTAGGAAGTCTCGTTAGTCTTTGGAAGAAGCTAATATAGAATTATTACCCGTGGATAATTTACATAAACTCGCTCATATTTGTAAAATGGTAAAATACATTGGATCGTTACTCGAGTGTAATTCCCAATGCATTCATGCTTTTAGCCATTGATCAATTTACTTGTGTTCTAGGCTAATTACATTTTTTCATTTCGACATAATTATTCTCAAAACCATTCTAAGTGTTTGGCTTAACATAATAGGTGATAATTCTCTTACACGCCTAATCGCATACATATTATTCTTTGTGGGATTCGATCCCGACTCATAGTTGAGTAAATTATATTGCAAGTGACAGTGTCCATTTAATTTTTAGTAGTGGATTTGGAAGTCATCAAAAATTGGTGCCATTGCTGGGGATCAATTTGGCGTATTTAGGTTGTTTGAGAAGTAAGCGTACATGCTTTAGTCCAAACTTGTGAATATTTGTGTAATTACTTTCTTATATTTGTTTGTTTCTTGTTTATTTTCTAATTTTTGAAAAATGGCATAGTGTAATGAAAATTGGACAGATGATAGTTTTTCATACTTTGATGATCCTTGTCCTTATTGTGGAGGACCACACTCTAGGAAGAATTGTTTAAATTCTCCCGGGGGAGGATTGTGTGCACAATCTCAAACCCATGAGTGGAGTATTTGTGATAAGTGTGGTCATCAAAATGGTCATTGGATCAATGTGCTTATTTGTCCTTCCCTTCTCCGAACACCATTATGATGATTCCACTTTTTGTGATGACAAGTATAGGGATATGGAAGTGGAAGAAGTTGTGCACGGTCAACATGGAGAGTTCAAGCTCATGATGGAATGACTCCTTGAAGGGGGAAACAAAGAACAAAAGTCCTTGGAGGAACTTTTGAAAACTAGTCTCCAAAATGATTTGGCGCTTGAAAGGTTCACTCACAAATGGGAGAAATGGTTGAAGCTTTAGAGGTCCAAAAAGCCTCTCAAGTGAATGATAGCCAAGAACCTTCCTTGGAGGTTGAAGCCAAAAATCTTTCTTTGGAACTTGATCAAAATCAAGAAGAACTCTCAATTGCTCAAAATGAGAGGGTGATGCTCATGTTGGAGGCCATTCTTGAAAATGAGGTGAAGCAAAACTTTACACTCGAGGACTTGAAACAAGGACTTACTCAAAATGATGAGAATGTCTGCACCTTGGAAGATCAAATGAAAATATGGGTTGAGGCTCATTATGCCTATCAATTTGAGAGTGTGGAAAGAGGTCAAGATGAGTCCAGCTTCGAGGAAGAAAGTGAGCTTTATTTTGAGGAATCAAGAATTGAACATCCTCCAACCGACTCCATGCTTTTTGGTGATTCCAAAAAAAAAAATGGAATTAGATTCAACCAGTATAGTTGAAATTATGGTTGAAATTGACTCTAGTCCGGGGAAAGAGAATGTCAAAATTCGGGAAGAATTTAAATTTAAAGGTTTGAGGTCACATTCCAAGTATTTTTCAACTTTGGAATTCCATGGAGATATGGGAATTGAATCGTGCGAATCCATACGAAAGTGCAACGATGAGAAACAAGAGCCATACATTTTGCAATTTGCATATTCAAGAACTCAAAATGACATTCCCCAAAAGAAAGACAATAAATGAAAAATAAAGAAATTAAAGTTTGGCTTGATCATCTATTTACCACCCCCATTGCTCATGGTCACAATCTTGATTCCAAATTAGGTGCCCAATTCATATCGTCCAAGTGGCAATAAAAGTGATAAAGTTGATTCGCGTCGTGCGACGGTGGTAAATACGACGCTTGGTGGGAGGCAACCCATCATTTTCAAATTTTTACCCATTTTTGAAATTTTCTTTTTTAGAATAGTTTATTATGTTATTTTTGACTAATATGCAAAGTTTCATATTTTTTGGAGTGGAATTAAGGGGTTTGAGGTGTTGGAACAAACCAAAAAAGTGGCTGCCCAGATCTTTCCAGCTGAACTCTGGTGCAACCGTACCTGCGGACAAATGCACGTAGGTGCGCTTTCGCAAAAGCGAAGTAACTGGGTGCAGATGCGCATTATGCATAGGTGCGATTAAATTATCGAAGAAGCGACTTTGAGGAAGCGCTTCTTTTATTGCAGCTGCGTAAGTCGGGCAGGTTTAATGAACCCAGCCCTCAGGTAATACTTTTAACCCTTTTCCCCCAAACTCAAACTCCTCAATCTCTCACTTAACTGCTACTCAAATTCTCCATTGCTCTCAATTTCTACTGCTATCACGCAAGACAATCAAGTAATCATCAACACCTCTCTCTCTCCCTCAACTGCTCTCTTTTCAATTTTCTTCTTCTTCTTCCCCCACAGTCCTGTTTTTCCCATTCTTGATTAGGGTTGATATTAGGGTGAGGAAATTGGTTGAGAGTGTGCATTTGTGTGCTGTTGTTGTTGAAAAACATGTGGGGAGTTCAGAGTACCCAAAAATAATTTTGGGAAGTTTAAGTACCAGATTTAATTGAAGAAGTATAACATTCTCAGTGCTCACTAAGTGTTCGACAAATTGTCTGAATGAAAATTTGTCGCTAAGTGCCTTAAAATCATGTTTAATCAAGTCGTGCAATCTTTTAGAGCACAAATTTAGAAGTTTTGAGTATAAATTTTGCGCAACAAATGATATTTAAATTGAAGTAGAGTCGGCAGTTTTGGGTTTTTGAAACCCCTGATGAACACCGCAGAAGCGAAAAAGTGTCACAAATGCGGCCTCACGCATGCGGTGCCTCTTTCGCAGGTGCAATTTTTGGCCAGCTGGGAAAATTCGCAGAAGCGTAAGGAATGCCGTAGAAGCGGGCCCGCGCCTGCGATTGGTTTTCCACAGGTTCGGTAACTGGCAGATTTTGCAAAAACCAGTGGCTTTGCAATTTGGCTTGCTGGGTCAATTCGGCTTGATTCTTTGGCCTAATTGAATTGTTTTAAATTCTTAACATGATTATAATGTCCTACTAACTTGATTTTGATTTTTAGGTACTTTAAGCTTCAAAAATGGACCCGAACATGAACGAAAATGTGGCGTTTGATCATGAAATTGAGGAAGAAGTTGTGGAGGAACAATTTGGCAATGAACACTTCATGTGTGTTGATTGTCATCGCCGGTATTATGACAACCTTCTTATAAAAAAGATCAGGCTTGAAAAGGGGATCTCCGAGGATAAATTGGCCGAGCTACTTCCAGACTTTTATGGCCGTCTATAGACTACCAACTGGTCTTGTTTCATGCCTACTCCGTGCAAAGCCAATAAAAGAGCGGGTTCATGAGTTTTACGCAAATCTTAAGCGTACACACTTTGAAGACCCATAACTCACCATAAAAGGAAAAAGAATGAGGTTTGGGACTGAACAAATCAATGACATTTAGGGCTTCCTGACCATCCACTTGAGTCGGTGCGAGAAAAGGATCTTTGCAACAACGAAGAATGGCTTGTTTCTATACTTTATCCCGCAGGCATGAGAGCAAAGTGGGCTAACAAGAAAAGGGTTTGAAGTCCATCGACTTCACAGCTGAGGCCAGGATGTGGCTTTACATCATCTGCAATAGAGAATCACCGTGTGGAAATGTTTCAGATGTCGCATATGGCAGGGCCCTAATGATTGCATACATACTTGACGGCATTCATGTGAATGTAGGCCATTATATCATTCAGGAGCTGAAAAAGTATTTGCTAGACGACAGTTCAGGCCTGATGTTCCCTTCACTGATTATAGAGTTGTGCCAGCGGGCAGATGTTGAGGTGCGTAACACTGATCATTGGTTACCGGCCGACAAAACCTTTCATCCGTTGAGAGTAAAGGGCGAGGGTAGTGCAGTAAAAAGTAAGAAGAGGAAAGTCATCACTATTGCCGGACCAGAGTCATCCTCATATGCAACATTTCCTGAGGGACCATTTGGTATGTTGAACTCGCAGCTTGGCGCTATGCATGACTTAGTGTCACATCTCCCTAGTTGACTCACACCCCAATCCTAGGCTCGGGTATTTCACCAGGGAAGAAATGAAGACCTACCTAGATTCCCAGATGAAGTAGGTAGAGTCTCATGAGAAGTTGGCAACTTCTTTTAGCAGATTCGAGGAAACCTATGGCAACATGGCCAAGGAACTTGTAGATCTTCAGACGCACTTCCAAAAAGAGAAAATGAGAAATAAGAAGACGGGCAAGTTTATGATAAAGATATGGAGAGGCATAGAGTCCATCTTCAAATGGGGGAAGCCGAACAGGAAGATACCAGCCGAGGACAATGACGATAGCGAAGAGTATTCCTTTATGTCGAGTGTTGCTGGTGATGATACTGATTCTACCGATGATGATGAGGCCGAGATCTCTACACGGTAGTGATGAGCCTTTTTCCCGCAGTCTGCTAGTCGGATGCAGACCTCAGGGAGACCCTCAAACTACTCTTATTCTATATTGATATTGTGCAGTGAGGACATTGCAATATTTTTAGTTGGGGTGGCTTTAGGAAAGATGCTTTATTTATACATTGATGCTTAACTTGTGCCCTTTC
This sequence comes from Nicotiana knightiana, assembly GCA_005239525.1. Taxonomy (NCBI): domain Eukaryota; kingdom Viridiplantae; phylum Streptophyta; class Magnoliopsida; order Solanales; family Solanaceae; genus Nicotiana; species Nicotiana knightiana. Next base: position 8,144 of record MDKJ01029409.1, on the reverse strand, counting down.
CGGGCTTATGCTTTTGTATAGATATTGTGTGCCTTTGCCGGGCTTGTTTTACTATTGCTTATCATGTGCTTTTGCCGACCGTAGTTTGTGATTGGTGATATATTTGCGGATTAGTCGCTTTTTTTATTCTATTTTATTTTTCTTTATTTATTTATTTTCTTTAGTAGTTTTAGTTTATTTTATTTTCTTCCTTTAGTGTTAGTCGCTTCTGTTATTCTATTTTATTTATTTATTTATTTTCTTTAGTAGTTTTTAGTTATTTCATTTTTTTTCCTTTAGTGTTTATTTTATTTTCTTTAGTAATTTTTAGTATATACTAGTTTTATCTCTTTAGTAGTAATATACTTTTCAATAAATTTTCTTGAGTTTTCTTTATGCTACTGTTCTTTTCCGAGAAATATTTTTGTGTTGAACCGGGTCACTATTCCCTATAATGGATGGCGTGACGACTTTCTTAAGGGAATTAGTCTTGCTTTATTTTGTGGAGACTTTTGAATTGTTTGTTACTAATAAAATTAGTCTCTTGTATGTGAAGTGTGAACTAAGAATAAACCTCCGAATTTTGGTTATAAATTGAAAAAGTAAGTTGCATGGGGAAGAAGAATTTTTGTGTTAACTTTTTGGCTTATTTGGTGACTCTTTGCCCACTGGTTTGCATGATATTGCTCTAATTGTTCTTATTAAAAAGTGAATTTGATCCGTATTGATTAGTTCATGTGCCATATGTGTTAGTTTTTGTTAAAAATAATTCTTGTGTTTACTTTTATCATCTAGAACTTTCCTGGTTGGTCTTTCAATGCTAATGTTAATTTTGGTTAGAGGGATGACATTAGGCATTCTTTGTGATCTTTGAAAAAGTCTCTTTAGCCTTTCGAGCTTACTATTGCATTAATATTATCACTAGTTTACCCCATTTGAGCGTTTAACCTTTTCTTTGGCTACCTCATTACAAACCTTTACCCTTTTGTGAAATAATTTCCTCTTTTTAACCGACCCTTCCTTGAATGATTAAGAATGAGGCTGAAAGTCTAAGTTGGGGGATATTGGTGTTAATTGAAAATTGGTAATGTTGTATGTTGTGTGTAGAAGCAAATACCTCAAAGTTGTTTATATGAAGCTATTCAAGCTCCAAAAAGAAAAGTAAAGGAAAATAAATATCTATAAAAAAAAAGTGTGTGGAGTCTTGAGAAAATTAGAGAGGTACTTTAAAGTGGTTCTAAGTTGGTAACTAGAGGTCAATAAGGGCTATGTGGTTTAAAAAGAAGCAAAGTGCAAAAAGAAAGACAAATGTGAGTAGTGTTCAACGAGGGTGTAGTCACTTGTATCTAAAATGCTTATCCTACCCTTCCCTAAACCCACGCTACAAGCTTAAAAAATCCTTATGGGATCTCCAACCAAATGTTCTTGAATAGGCGACGAATTAAAATAAGGGCAAGCTTATGACATGATATTTTGTAACACTTGAAATCCCTTGTTGAGAGTGAGTGTCTTCGTGCATTTGTCCCTTGTGTTGTTATTATAAATATGGTAATTTTGGGACTTTATTTCTTGTGAGGGCACATGGATTAGAATGGATTGGTGACATTGATATTCCGAATTGAGTAAATTGAGCATATGTAGTAGACTAGTGCTTTTGAGTCACTTTTTGAGGCTTGGTTGTTGTCGCTTGATTATTTTTAAACTCCATTGCATTCTTGAGATTGTTTTAAATGAGGGAGTTATTTGGTTGAGATTCACATGCTTGCGCCTAAATTATTATTACCAGGCAAATCCATAAGTATGGTGCTTAATTGGAGAATGTAATTTTTAAATGATAGCAATGTTACTTGTGCTTTAAATGGTATAACCTTATTAAATTGTTGGTTTTGATTTGCTTGAGGACATGAGAAAGCTTTAAGCTGGGGGTGTTGATGGGTAGTGATTTTACCATTTATTTTAGTCTCTTCTCTTTAGTTTTTGTATCCATTAATTATGATATGAGATTGTTTATGGTGTGTATTACTAGATTTTCAGGTAAATGATGCCATGAAGATAGTTGAAATCAAGTGAAGTGGAATTAAGAAAAAAAAGAATAAAACAAATGCAAATTCCTTCAGTGATTCCGCATCTGCAAAACACTATGTGCTTTTCTGACCTCGCATCTGCGAGGAAATGGTCCGCGTTTGCGGAAGAAGACTTGGAAGCCTTAAATCGCCATGTGATTGATTTACGCATCTGCGCTTGATGTTCGCATCTGCATTCGCGTTCCTGCGCGTGGATGTCCGCTTCTGCGGAGTAGCCAGTGTTCCCCAAATCTCGCTTCTACAAGCTTTCGTCCGCATCTGCGGAACCGCACCTGCGGAACCGCACCTGCGAGTATTGTTCCGTAGGTGCAGACAACGGGCTTCAACTATGGATAGTCTTGACATTTCACATTTTCTCCATTCAAAACCCACAAATACACGACCTAGCTTATTAAAAAAAACATCTTTGGCTTAATTTTCAGTTTCTTGACTAGAGAACACAAGTTTGGACGCAAGGGTTCTTGCACACACAGTTGGGCTTTGAAGATTTGAAGCTTTTGGTTGAGAATTTCTTACACATTTATGTTCATTTTATTGTTTTCTTGCTTTGTATTGTATATCTAAGTGTGTTGTATTTTTTTGAACACTTGAATCTAGTTTAAGAAAATATTCATATTTAAAGTGTGGATTAAATATTTTGTTGTGCTTATATATTGAATAATTTTTATCTATATTGAAGTCAATTATTCTTTATTTAATTATTCTTGTTCTTTAATGTTTCCAAAGAGATTAGCTAACCCTAGGACTCGCCCATTTAGTTCTAATTAATTTTGAAAAAATTAATTTGGGGTTAAAAAAGATTAATTAAGAAGAACTTGAGGCTTTAACCCTCACTTTATAGATTCTACCTATGGATAGGATTGAAGTACTTGTAGCCATATTTGGATGTGCTTAATCTCTAAATTGTTTTAGGGATAATTCAATTAGGAAGTATCGTTAGTCTTTGGAAGAAGCTAATATAGAATTATTATCCGAGATTAATTAACATACACTCTCTCATATTTGTAAAATCGTGAAATACATTGGATCATTACTCGAGTGTAATTTCCAATGCATCCATGCTTGTGTCCATTGATTAGTTTACTTGCTTTCTAGGTTAGTTTACATTTTCACATTTAGTCATAAATATTCTCAAAATCATTCTAAGTGTTTGCCTTAGCATAATAAGTGATAATTCTCTTACACGCCTAATCGCATACATATTTTTCTTTGTGGGATTCGACCCCGACTCATAGTTGGATAAATTATATTACATGCGATCGAGTCCATTTATTTTTTAGTAGTGTATTTGGACGTCATCAACATGCCCGTCACCTAGCGCGTACGTCACCCCAATATCTTTAATATAACATAGTTATCAGGGTTAAATACCCTCAAATCCAAGTTTAGAAATGTTACTTACCTCAAAGTGCGCAACTCAAAGCTCCAACAATCCCTTGCCTCATGGATCGACCTCCGAATGAGTCTAATCTAGTCACAAATAACTTAATATAATCAATACAAGCTATAAGACTTACGATGAAGCTAAGATCTTTAACCAAAATAAAAAGTCAACCCACAAGGTCAATCCTGGGCTCATACCTCGGAACCCGACAAAATTTGGAAAATCCAAACACCTATTCAATTACGAGCCCAACCGTACCAAAATCATCCAATTCCAACCAGAAATCGACCCTCAAATCCCAAAACTATCCAATACATAGTCCAAAATTCCCCTAATTTCACCTCAAACACACATAACCTAGGTGTAAAAGTTAATGGGTAAACAATAGTTATCAATTAAAGTGATGAATCTTTATACCTCTTCAATGGTAGCCAAAACCCTCTAAAAAATCGCCCATAGCTGAGCTCCACAAGTCCAAAATGAGAGAAGTAATTCAGACCCTCGTTTTAATCCATCTGCCCAGGATTTTCGCACATGCGCTCCCATCCGCCGCATTTGTGGACAAACCATCGTAGTTGCAAAATTTCATTAATATCCGACCATCCGCTTATGGGGAAAAATACTTTGCACCTGTGGAAGCGCACTTGCGCTGGAGCCTCCGCTTCTGCAGTTCCAGACATCCCGGCCAACTTCGCTTCTACGGTCCAATATGTGCTTCTGTGCATGCGCACCTGCGCCCTCAACTCTGCATCTGCGGAAAACCATGCCTCCTCACCTTTTCGCTTCTGCACTTTGTTGTCCGCACCTGCGAGCTCGCAGGTGTGGAAAATTCCTCGCACATGCACATCTTCCTAGCCTCATCCCAAACCTCTTCTGAGACGCTAGTGCCGCTTCTGCGTTCTTTCACTTGCGGCCAAAACCACACAGGTGTGGTTACACCAGAAGCTTTAAGCTTTAGCAATTCCCTAAGTCCAAAACTCAAGTCGATTTCATTCCGATTCATACCCGAGGCCCCTAGGATCCCATCCAACCCAACAAATCCTAAAACATGATACAAACTTAGTCGAAGCCTCAAATCACATCAAACAACATCCAAATCATGAATCACACCCCAATTCAAGCCTAATGAGATTAATGAACTTCCAACTTCTCAAACAAACGCCGAATCATATCAAACTAACTCCGATTGACCTTAAATTTTGCACACAAGTCATAAATGATACAACATACATATTCTAACTCCTTGAATTAAAATCCGAGCATGTTATCAACAAAGTTAACTGTAAGTCAAATCTCTCAATCTTCCAAACCTTCAACTTCCTAACTTCCGCCAATTATAGCCAAGACGACCTACAAACCTCCAAATAACTATTCGAACATAATTTTAAGTCCAAAATCACCATATGAAGCTAGCAGAACCATCAAAACTCCATTCCGGAATCGTCTACACGAAAGTCAAACTTCTGTCAACTCTGACAACATAAGCCTCCAACCTTTGGGACTAAGTGTCCCAATTTACTCCAAATCATCTCCGGAATGCTACCAACCAACCCAACAAGTCACATACTCATAAATAAATATAGAAGAAGCGATAAATGGGGGAAGGGGGATATAATACTCAAAATGACCGACCGGGTCGTTACATAGCCCAACACCCAGTCTGTTCAATTTATTTATTCACAACTTCTTTTCCTTTTCATGCAATAAAGACACTCTTTTTTCTTTCAGCTCATTTTCCTCAATTATCTTTTTTTTCTTTTTCTTTCTTGTCATGCATCCCTCGCTACAAGATTTTTTCCCTCTTGCCTTTAACACTTTCATATGGATTTTGTACACACGTCAACCAATTCTTTACTCCAACTTTAGCTTTTCAGCTCATTATGAATTTATAAGTACCTAAGGAAGTAGGCCTCAAAATATAAAAAACATTTGAACAAAAAGGCCAAGTCTTGTAACATGGCTACCAAATAAAAGGAATTAGGTTCAACGAGGCTAACTAGGTTCAATTATATAGGGTAGGCTAGAAAATCTCAAACGGGCCAAAGAAAGCCTAACTCAACTTCTCAAATTGAGCAACGCCTAAAATTTCGCTTTAACTCACATGCCAGGCAAGTTCTAGACTCACTTGTAATGCAAGAAACTACACAAAATTCTCACCACACACTGCCACATGGTTTAATCTAGAGAATCCATTCAAATCCTCAATCAAAGCAGCAATAACAAAGCCACAAAATATGCATGAAGAACAAAAGTGAACATAAGAGTCAAGAAAATAAGCTCAAGTGTCATAAAACATGTTAAAAAATTTGAAATAAACATGGTAGCAAGAATTCCTAGGAACTCCAACAAGCTTTCTTCTCTAGCATCTCTCCTAAAACTATTCTAAAAATATTAAAAAGACCCGCTTCAAATTACAATTCTTGAAAAAGAATCAATGGACAAAGAAAAATCAAAAAGGATTATTAACTAACTAAAAAAAAAAAGTTAACTGAAGTAGAGAAAAAAATATTTTTGGTATTTTTTTCTTTTTCATTTTTTTTTCAAGATTTTAATCACTTAAAAAAACTGTTAAGGAAGTCTATCATCGAGAAAAATCCAACAAAATTCCATTATTAACACTACTACTATAAACTAATAAACTACTAACTAGCACAAATAAAAAATAATACTTCCACCCCCATGTTGATACCCAATTTTTCCCTCATATTTTTTAAATATACATATATACTTTCAAAATAGCACATATGCATCATCATTTAATTTGTAAACACATACAAACTTTTTTTTTTCTCCTAATTTTCTATAATTTTAAATATTTTTAAATCAATTTATTCCCATATTTTATTAGATAAATAATCATTAATTGCATCACAAATTATTTTAAAATGATTTTTATCATCTAGCTTCATCATTTACATCCATACTAGGTTTAAATATTTTGGTGCACTTGTTATAATTACATTTGCATTTTTAAAGATTAAAATTGCATATTTTGCAATAATGGCCAGTATATACTTATAATTACTTTATTTATGCAAAAAAATAACTTTTCATATTTTTATAGTGTTAAATAACTATTATTAATCATTTTTATGCAAAAATAATATTTTTACTATTTATTTATCATTTTTATAAATTATTTATTAATTGAATTGGGTATTTAAATAACAACCTTTTTTTACATTTTTCGGACCAACCCCAGACTAATTATCCAAAACCTAGCCAGTCCATCCCAGCCCAAACCAAATAACCCCTAACCCAATACCCAATCGATACCCGTTCCTACACCGGACCCAAATCTCTTTTCAATCCTGGTTGTTGGTCTCTCAAAATCATCAACGACTCCCCTTCACCCTTCCCTTTTTAATTAACCACCGTAACCCTAATCCCTCATTTACCTAAACCCCGCCGCCCTCAAACACCCTCTTTTTATCCTCTTCTGAACCCCTAGTGTCGTAACCCTATTTCCCTTCGATTACAACCCAAATGTGGAGTCAATCATCGGTTCCCTTACCTTATTAACCCCTTCCCGCTATTGGTTATCCGTTTATGGTGTTACATAATTGCTTGCCTAACATGGCAAGCAAATCCCTTTAATTTCGAACCAAATATGGTTCACACCTTTACTTCTTTCCGTCTATGTTCATTTTCGTCTCTTTATGATCGGAATCTCTGAGATCTTTCTCGATTCGCTACTTACCCTAAAATTAGGGTTCAGATCTTGTCGGATGATGTTATGGTTCTCTCTTTTTGTTAAATATTTTTTTTACTGTTTTCGTATATTCATCTATGTGCATCTCTATTATGATTTTTCGAAGATATTTCTGACTAATTTTTTACCCTAAAATTAGGGTTTTGATTCTTGAAAAAATTGAACCAAATCTGGTTCAATCTTTAATATTGCTATTTATCCGTCTCTATGCATCTTATTCCTTTGATATTTCTGACTAATTTTACTTACCCTACAAATTAGGGTTTTCGTTTCTATAATTTCTTCATTGATTCTGTCTATCTATTTTATGACTCTTGCCATTAATTATTTCACTACCCTAAACTTAGGAGTATTTGATTCCCCAAACTTTTTTGATTCCCTAATTACTGTGTTAAAATCTCTGTTTTACGCGTCTATGTACTATTACTTCTGACTTACCTTAAATAATGTAGTAACGACCCGACCGGTCATTTTTTGTATCAAGACCCCGTTCCCCTAAATGAGACTTCCCATAGCGGCTTAAAATGATTTATGACTTGCGGGGATGGGTGGTGCGGGATTCGGAAGTGATTAGAGTGATATAGGAACACTTGGTTCCTTAAGGTTGGCCTTTAAAGCCAAGTTTGACTTCGGTCAACATTTTGAGTAAAGGACCTTGGAATCAAGTTTCCACGGTTCCGATAGCTTCGTATGATGATTTCAGACTTGAGCGTATGTTCGGAATGGGTTTTTGATGACCCGGGAGCGTTTCGGCACCCAATATCGAAATAAGAGTTTCTTTAAGTTCATATTGTGATTTGGGACGTGTTTTTGTGTTATCGAGGTCCGAACGGAATTTCGAGATCGGGAATGGTTCCGTTATGTCATGTATGACTTGCTTGCAAAATTTGGTGTCATTCTGAGTAGTATATGTCGGCTCGGTGCATTGAAAGAGAATTCTAGAACTCTAAGTTCAAAGTTTGATTCAATTTGGTTTTGGGGTCGA
>ML433747.1:0-26697 GCA_005239525.1 Nicotiana knightiana | reverse complement strand
CCAAGAATGGCCTTCCCAAGATTATGGGAATTTCCTCATCCACTTTACAATCTAGTATCACAAAATCAACAAGGAACACAAACTTCCCCACTTGCACCAATACATCATCCAGAATGCCTGACGGTCTCTTTATTGTCTTGTCAGCTAGCTGCAATAACATTGAAGTTGATCTGGCTCTACCAATCCCCAGTCTCGTGTAAATGGCCAGGGGAATGAGATTAATACCGGCCCCCAAATCACATAGAGCTTTAGCGAAAGCTAAGTTGCCAATGGTACAAGGAATTGTAAAACTCCCTGGGTCAGACAACTTTTCAGCAATAGGACGCGTCACCACCGCACTACAAGTCTGAGTAAGGGTGACAGTATCCAGATCTTGGAAGTCAAATTTTCTGGACATCAAGTCCTTCATTATTTTAGCATAACCAGGCATTTGCATAACCAGGCATTTACTTCAACGCATCAATCAATGGGATATTTACCTGTATTTGCTTTAGCATGTCCAAGAACTTTTTGTACTGTTCATCCTTTTGGTATTTGTCCAGCCTCAGAGGGAATGGAGCTGGCAGTCTCTTTTTTCCAGTGATTTGGGACTTTTCTTTCTCAACCACCACCTCAACTACTGGCTCCTGGGCTATCTCCACTTATTTTTCAGCCTCACTCTACGTACTGGGTTCTCCTTCAGTGGGTTGCACTTTTACCTTGGTCAAGTTTGTTGAATCATCAAGTTCAATCGGCATGGGTACCAGTGTCTCGTCCTGCCTGCTTTCACGAGCTATCTCCAGTTCCAAGTCTAAGTCCCTGCCATTGCGGAGACTCGCTGCCATCAGCTGCCTTGGGCCCTGGTCCGTAGGATTTACCTGAGTATCTGCAGGTAAAGTCCCAAGAGGACGATTGTTCACTGCCATAGATATCTCGCCCAACTGTACTTCAATATTTTTAATAGTTGCATCATGTACATCTACTCTCTCACTGATTTTAGCATTTTTCCCAATCACATGTTGCATCATTGCTTCGAGCCTGGAAAACCCATCTTCTTGCCTCCCCCCATGTTGTTGCTGAGGAGGGTGGTATGCCTGTTGTTGATTCTGATTGTTATACCCTTGTGGCCTTTGGTAAGGTGCCACATTACCATGAGGTCCATTGTTCTGCTGATGATGAGGTGGTCTATATGGTTGAACTTGCTGATTCCAATTTTGTCCCCCTTGTCTCTGGCTTCCATAATTTGACACATAATTCATGTTTTCTGGATAAGGAGGGTGATCACATTCTGCATTCCACTGATTACCAAATGGTTGGCTAATTCAAAATGTGCATAATCCCCCATTGGTTGTATCCACGATATGTACCTGCTGCTTTTTCCCTGATTTCTCCACCTTCTTAGTTAGTATGCCCATCTGTGTTATCAAGGTGGCCACGTTCTCTACAATAGTATTGGATGGATCGAAGGGCACTGAGTGAACGGCAGGAGTGATGGGTACATTCCTGGTTGTCCACCTTGAATTCTGCGCCATTTTATCAAGCAAGATCTAACTTTCTCTCCATGTTTTGCTCATGAATGCTCCACCAACTGAGGCATCAACATTTGCCTTAACAGTATCAGCCAGACCCATATAAAAACGCTGCCCCAACATCTGCTCCGGAATACCATGGTGTGGACAGATAACCAACATTCCCTTAAATCGTTCCCGTGTCTCCTGCAATGTTTCAAGTGGTTTCTACCTGAAACTCAAGATTTCATCAATTTGTTGAGCTGTCTTGTTGGGTGGATAAAATTTGTTCACGAACTGCTTAACTAACACCTCCCATGTGGTAATGGAATTGATGGGGAGTGAGTTCAGCCAAGTCTGGGCTGCTCCAGTCACTGAGAATGGAAGCAACAACAGTTTTATTGCTTCCTGAGTGACGTTTGGCTGCCTCTGTGTTTTGCAAATCGACAGGAAATTCTTCAAATTCTGTTGGGGGTCTTCGATGTATGACCCTGAGATAGTCCCTTGTTCTGTATCAAGTGCATCATATAATTTGTAATCTGGAAGGACTCAGCCTGTATTTGAGGGACTAGTATCGCAGTGGCCAAATTCTCCGCCGTAGTTTGTGCCCAGTCATATAAAGGAGCCTTTGCCCATATTTGAGTGACTGGGTCTACCACATCATCCCCATTGATGTTTCTTTTTTTTTTTTATCTTCCATGTCGGGTTCAAGTTGTTCAATTGATGTTTGCTGTTTGCTTTTCCGGTTGGCCCGGTTTAGGGCCTTGAAAACTTTCTCGGGGTCTGATAAGGCTTCAAGTACTTCACCAATTCTCGATGAGTTTCTAGGCATGCACCTGTACAACCAAGTTAGCAAACGTTAAACTTTCAATGTATAAATGAAAATTGAAGAAAATTGACTATATTTCAGAAATTTGTATTTCTTCCAACTCCAATTGATAACACCGTTAATTCTCCGGCAACGGCACCAAAATTTGATCACGCTCAACTATGTCTTATAGAAAGACTAAACGGGTGCTGCAAATATAATCTGGGGTATTACGTCCAGAGTCGATCCCACAAGGAATTTATGTATCAATCAAGCCTTCAGAATACGCAACTTTTACTTAATCAATTTTCTCAAGACTTTTGAATATCAATTGGTAATGTTTTACTATTTCTACTGACAAAATTAATAAACGAATGATTAACTAACAATATGGTATAAATAATTATAATAAAGGTCTAAGGTTATGGTTTTCCCCGTCGGTGGACTTCCTTCTTGGATACTTCTTATAGTTTGATTAATTGTCTCTATCAATCATGAACACTCTATCTAACATAAATCTCTCTCAAGTAATTATGATAATTTACTAGACGCATTCTCTCAAGTTACGCTAGCTAGATTGCATTACANTATACTCCGGGAGTGATGTTGTTCAAACAACTACCTAAATATGCACTCTCTCTCAAGTAGATACATAATAAATAGGAACAGCTAATTGAGGATCCTTTCAATTAACTACAACAAGAACGTAGTTGAACAAATAGAGATTAACAACCAACCAAACTATATTAATATCACAATAAGTTCATCCCCCAACGAGTTTCACCAAAACCCTAGATTAAGGAAATTAGCTACTTATGCTCATAATAATGAAATCCAAAATAACTTGCATAAATAAATTACAGAGTAATGAATAAAGGATGTAAAAATCAATGTTTTGCTTTGCTGAGTAGTATTCCACAGGCTTCTCTTGTCTCCAATGGCATAAGTCTCTCAAAGTTGTGTTTTTGGGTCTATTTATATGTTTTGGGCCAAACCCTAAACGTGTAGGATACTTCTAGTCAAATCGAAAAATACTTAAAACCTACAAAACTCGGACTGGGCCGGATCGGGGACCAGGCACTACAGGCCAAACGCCTGGCCATGTCTGGCGTTACGGGTCAAACGCCCCCCAAACGCCTGGTCTTACCAGGCTTTATAGCCCAAACGCCCAGCTAAAGCCTGGTTCACTCCTTTTTGACTCTTGAGCGTATTTTTGACGTTTATGCATCCATTTAGCTCGGCTTCCATCTCAATTCACCTACACATGAAATAGACCCCATTATGCACATACGAAGTGTATTTTTATCATTAACGCACATAAAATGTAAGGCACATAATGCGTTAAACCATAAATTATAGCCACACATCACTTACCTCGCACCGAAGATCCATAGTCGACTCCCAAGCCCTTCCAACAACTCAAAACGATGCCCAACGCTCCAAAACTAGTCAATAAATGTGCAAATCCATAAATATACACTCTAATACTCATTATAATCCAATTTATAACAATTCTCAACTCCGCTTGATAAGTCGATAAAAATAACCCTCAGGCTCACGGGTCTGGATTCCGAAATTTTTTGAAGATAAACATTACCAATAATCCACGAACCCGAATATATAATTTATTCCAAATTCCATGTCCAATTTCGTGGTCAAAATTCAAAAATACCAATTTCTAGGTTTTTCTTCAAAACCCCAAATTTCTATAAATTTTCATGCCTAAATCCATGTATAAACCTTGTATATAACTCACAACTAGTATAAATCACTTACCTCATGCTTGATGATGAAAATGACACTCCAAAATTTCTCCAAAATCGGCTCATATGGAAGAAGTGAAATGAAAATGAGCCAAATCCTCGATTTAAAATGAACATTGCCCAGATGACCCTTCATCGCGAACACGGCATGTCTCTCACATTAGCGAAGCTCTGAAACTTCACGCCCATAAATCCTTCTTCACGAACGCGGCAAGCCCATCATGTTCGCGAAGCACAAGCTGCCTCAGCCCCCATCTCCTCTACGCGAATGCGAGACAGGGCTCGCGAATGCGAAGCTTTACCAGCTAGCACTTCGTGAATGCGTAGGAAAAAATGCCCCAGACCAACTTCCTTCTTCTCGAACGCGTGAGGTCCTTCGCGTTCGCGTAGAACAACACCAAGACCAGAAATCAGCAGCAACAACTCAACCAAAAATGACCTGGGACCGCCCTCCTCTCGGAACACACCTGAGGCCCCTGGGACCCCGTTCAATCATACCAACCAGTAACATAACATAACACAGACCTACTTGAAGCCTCAAATCACATAAAAAATCATCGAAATCATGAATTGCACCTCAATTCGAGCTTAATAAACTTTAGAACTTCGAACTTCCGCATTCGATGTAAAACCTATCAAATCAAGTTCGATTGACCTCAAATTTTTCACACAAGTCACATTCGACCTTACGGACCTACTACAACTTCCAGAATCAAAATCTGATCCTGATATCAAAAAGTTCACTCATGGTCAAACTTCTCAAAAACCTTCAAATTTCTAACTTTCGCCAAATGACCCCGAAATGACCTACGAACCTCCAAATCCACATCCGGACGCGCTCCTAATACCCGAATCACCATACGGAGATGCGGAATCTCAAACGGACATCGATAACATTGAAATGCACTCCAACCCAAATTTATGAAATCCTTCCAAAATGCCAACTTCCACAATAGGCGCTGAAACGTTCCAGAGTCATCCAAAACCCGATACGGACATACGTCCAAGTCCAAAATCATTATACGAACCTTTTGTAACCCTCAAAACCCGGTTCCGAGGTCGTTTACTCAAAATTCCAACATTAGTCAATTCCTTCAACTTTAAGCTTCTGAAATTAGAATTTTCTTTCCAAATCAACTCTGAATTTCCCGAAATTCAGTTCCGTCCACAAGCACAAGTCATAATACTTGAAGTGAAGTTACTCACGGTCCAAAACGCCGAATGATGAGATAGAGCTCAGAACGACCGGTCGGGTCGTTACACCCAATCCAAACAAATAATGATTTTTGAAAACCCAAATTCGATTTCAAAGCTTCAAAGCTTTTTAATGGCTGTCAATGGTGGAGAGTCAAACACTTTCAAAATTTATTGATTGAAATTTCAATTTGAGCACCAATTGTGCAAAATAAAAGAAAATTGCTAAGTTAAAACGATTGAAATCCGTTAATGAGTTCCATTAAAACTCTATACAACAAGAAAGTATAAAAAACAGAGAACATGAAATGAAGAAAAATTTAAAAAAAAATAGAGAAGGAGATAGAGAGACGAAAATGGAGAGAGAGACGGAGAGAGATGAAGAGATAGAATGGGCAAGTGTAAAGGGATAAGGAAATAATTGATATTCCTTATTCAATTCCGAATATAAAGGGATACCCATTTAAAACTTATTTGTATATAATTGATAAATTATACATGACCATATAATTAAACTAAAACTTGAGTAGAGAGAGTAATAAGGTGCAAAATAATGTATAGGAAGGTAAAAAACCCAAAAAAGAAAATAAAGTGTTACTGGGCTGGACTTGTATCAATGAAATTGTAACCACTCTCTAGCGGCCCAAAGTATAATTGTCCGAGATGGTCTTGGATCACAAAGCTCCATGACCCAAATAAGAAGCTAAAGTGACCCAATCAAACACGAATTTGGCCTCCTTCTCTCTCCTTTGATCAATCGGAGTCAGTTGAATTTGAGATCAGGATCGTTTTGTGTGGAAACCAATCCCATCAACAATGGCCGGTCCATCTAGCTCATGGTCGCGAGCTTTGGTACAGATCTCTCCTTACACTTTCTCAGCCATCGGAATTGCCATTGCCATTGGCGTTTCAGTGCTTGGTGCTGCTTGGTAACTCTTCATTTATCTCGTTTATTGCTCGCTAGGGTTTTGATTAACTTTTTATTAATCTAATGATTTACCTCTTTGGTTGGAATTATTATATGTTTTAGGGGAATATATATAACTGGAAGTAGTTTGATTGGTGCTGCCATCAAAGCTCCTCGGATTACGTCCAAAAATCTGATTAGGTAAATTTACTTCTCCTTCTGAATTCTTTTATTTACTGCACGGTGAATTTAAAAGGGCTAATATAAATATGTGTATTAACAATACTAGGATGAAGCTAATTATTGACTTTGGCTTTGCTATCTTTGCATAACAATCCCTTTTTTAATAATTCACCCTCTAAAAAATCATATTTTAGGGCATAATAATTCTGTGTTACTAGTTCGTGGACTGAACAACCTCTTAAAGAATAGGAGTAGTTTAAATCAGTGTCCCCGTGCGTGTGGAAGTTTATAATATCGATTGATATTTAACTTCAAAAAGGACTAATTTTTCATAGATGTGTTGCTTGTGCGAGATGAGAGTTGAGTCAAGCTTAGGCAGACCATGGATGTGAAACTTTCAGAGAACGTGTTGTTTTACCTTACTCGTTACTTGCCTTAGCTCTATGTATGTTTGTTTTAGAAACTTTATAAGATTTGTAGGTTATGTTTTCAGTTTGATGGTATTCAGTTATAAACTGTTAGCTTAGTTAGTCGGTTTGGTCTATCATTATCATCACTCTGTTCTGCTGATGGTAATCACTTTGTGCTGTCAGTCGATGATACATGAGCTTGACAAACTAAACAATGCTAT
Organism: Nicotiana knightiana; assembly: GCA_005239525.1. NCBI lineage: Eukaryota > Viridiplantae > Streptophyta > Magnoliopsida > Solanales > Solanaceae > Nicotiana > Nicotiana knightiana. The sequence continues at coordinate 19,724 of ML433747.1, read as the reverse complement.
GTGATTGTTAAATTTCCTATTTAGAAGACATACACTCGTTAAAGTGGTGTTCTACATCTGAGCTTCATTTGGTCAACTATCCCATTATATGCCTTCTTCATAAACTGGTGTTGAAATCTTGTCCTGCCTTGATAAGGTATCTATTAAATTATACATATAATGTTGAAACAGTATGCTTCGATGAGAGAGCAAAGGTATATGGCTCTGGGGTCGTGGGATGATTTATCACCCTTGATATGCTTGTCTACTATATCTCTAAGCAAGTTGAAGTCAATGGCTCATAGTCTACCGCATATGGATAATGTCACTGTTGATTATTCTTATCTTTAGTTTGTTCCCAGTCATTTGTATTTTGTGCAATGTCTAAAAAAATTTGTTTGTCAGTGTAATTTTTTGTGAAGCAGTTGCTATATATGGTGTTATTGTGGCAATCATTCTTCAAACAAAGCTCGAGAGTGTACCTGCCTCACAGATTTATGCACCAGAGTCTCTTAGAGCTGGCTATGCAATTTTTGCTTCTGGGATCATTGTGGGCTTTGCCAATCTTGTCTGTGGGTGAGTATGAAAACGTTTTCTCTCGTACATGGAATTCTACTTCGCGGTGTCAAATTTAAAGCAATGTTTTTCTACCCTTTAATTATCATTATTCCTTTTATTTCTTTTACAAAGGTTGTGTGTTGGGATAATTGGAAGCAGCTGTGCCTTATCGGATGCACAGAACTCCACGCTTTTTGTTAAGATCCTTGTAATCGAGATTTTTGGTAGTGCACTTGGGCTGTTCGGTGTTATTGTGGGAATTATTATGTCAGCTCAAGCATCTTGGCCATCCAAGGGTGCATAAGGCTTCATATTATGTGCTTGTTATTAATGTTATGACAAACACATAAATCTTGACGATCCAAGTCTGCGTAAGTCTTCACATTTTGTGCTTGTTATTATTGTTTAAATTATACTGTATTCTGTATCATATACGTCTGCACAAGTCTTCATTTTTCCCCGTTCTTCATTTGGTCTTTTATCAGTGCATTTTGTTGTGCAATTACTGTGTCAAGTACTTTGGTTAGTCCGTTCATTGATGTAATTTCTATTAATAAAGCAAATGAGTGCTAGTTCTTCTACTCTGTTCTTCAATTTATATTGGATGACCACATCCATATTGTATTGAGTACTTTGGTTAGCCCGTTCATTGATGTAATTTTTACTAGTTCTTGTGCTCCGTTCTTCAATTTGTATTGGTCGACCACGTCCTTAGCGTTTCACGATTCACTGGTAAATAGATATTCATCCTGTAGTATACCTTTTTAGGCGGCCAAATAACAGGATTTGTTTATTTGTGGCTGATTTAGGAACGGCCAAGCTGCCAGTACCATGTGTTTGTGCAAATGAGACTTGTTTTATTATTTCATGGCGAGTATAGTTCCTTGTTCCTCCATACTCCCCCAGGTAAATTGGGCAACGGGAGATAGAGTGAAAGAAAAGGTTGGGTACTATGATATATTTATTAAGGAGCAAATTAGGAGCTGCAGTAAGCACTATTACTTTGGATTAATTGTCATAGAATCAGCTCATTCAATGGTCTTTCCTAGTACGAATCCGGATTAGTCAGGCCCCAAAGGATGGGAAATCAAAAAAAAATAAAAAATAAAAAAAGGAATCATTTTATTCAAATAGATAACTGCAAGAAATCGTTGCCGTGGAAGAGTTGTTGAATAAGTGAATAATATGCAGAGGCTGATTAATCCGCCAATCTCAAAGATCCCATAGCGCCATGTTATATTGGCCAGATTCTTATTTCTTTATACCATCCGACTCAAATAAGGTAATTGTGTGGAGTGTGGAGGGATGAATGAGTGGTTCAGTCTTTAGTATCAAATTTGTTCAGAAAAGTGTTATTATTTCACTGCTGTTTCAGGTGAGACACCCACGAAATGAAAGCATGGGCTAAAACTTAAGTCGAAGCAGAAGCTCTGTTCAAGCTGTAGCTTCTGTGCATTTTGTCCATCTTCAAACTGAAAAGAGAACTCGTTTTACAATTTGCAGTGTCAAATTTGTTGCCTTAAAAATTAGCAAAAACTGTACTGAACATTTCACACGCTTCTGGACATTTTCGCACTGCCTGGAAATCTTTCTCGTGGTTTTCCAGTGTATCATCTTGGATTATTGCAATTGTTTTTAGCTTCTCAGGATTTTTGCCATCCTCACCATTTTGTTATACGGCTTTGATGACAATGTATCAGCAGTCCAAATTGCAGTTGCAGTAGGCACGTGAATTAGTGTACCTTCATATTACAAAGTAAAGTTATGATATGCTGCAACATCAAGGACAAAAACACCAAGCATTTTTAAAAATGTTTTTTGAATAACAAAAGGAAATGTGTCATACTTTTTAGAAACTTTGTGCATGTTTTGTAAGTGAAATAAGATCGTTTCAATGGAAAACATCTCCAAAAAATCTTTATTGAATAAGTTTCCAGACAAACAACAGTGGATCTTTAAAAACACATCGCGAACTACAAAGTCTACAAGAGAAACTTTAATTTGCCTAGCCAGTTCTACATATTATTAGTATGAATGTTTGTCTGGTGTTTGCCAGCAGTTGTACATTATACAACCAACAGCTAGGGGACCTTTTTATTGGTTCTTTGACATTAGATACAAATTGAACTCATTAATTTAGCATTACCTACTTTATTCTATATTTTTACATGAAAGTCGCTCTCAAAATGATAGCAAATAGATTATATATATATTTGATTACAGAATATAAATAGTTTTAACCGCGGGCTAATAGTAATTTTTGTAGAATGATAATTTTAGAAGAGGCTCTAAGTTGTACCTTTTAGTCCATGACCAATGAGATAGGGGGTATCCAAATTTTGATTCCCAACAATAGAGTTGGAGTCTCTCTCATGTTTGAAAAAAACAAAGGTGTTTTGTACAAGAACTACATGTCTGCAGCATGCTTCAAAACTACTTTCTTAAAGCAATGGTACAAATGTTTTAATAAATCTGACCATGAGTCCAGGAATAAACTACTACTTCTTTTAATTTATGTGAACTTATTTTTTTTAGTCCGTTTTAAAAAGAATGATCCATTTTTAAATTTAAAAATAATTTAGCTTAAACTTACAATTTTATCCTTAATGAGAAGTTTTTATAACCACATAAATACTTTGGGCCCCTTTTTGACTTGGTTAGGACCACAAATTTCAAAAGTCTTCATTTTTTTTTAAACTTCGTGTTCAGTTAAACAACTTCACATAAGTTGGAACGAAGGAGTATTAGTATAGCATGTACATCCCCAAACTAACAATACAATGAACAAATAAAGGAAAGTCCGGTGCGCAAAGCATTCCACATCCATGCAAGATTCGAGAAAGGGCCACACTCCAAAAGTGTAATGTAGACAACCAACTTTAACGCAAGCATTAGTGATTACTTCCATGACTCAAACCCATGACTTTCGCACGCAGAATACAATGAACAAAGGCATGCAAAATAAAAGGTTCCGCCTTTGTATCCTACATATACCATAAACCGCATGGTCAACACCTCCAGAAAGAAGGATTATCATTTCAAGAGGACAGAGCTAATTAAATGTAGTTGTAGAAAGTTTAGGAATTAGGAAAGTTAATAATAAAAAGGATATTCTTTCCAGGTAAAGCACATTTGTAAGATGTTCGTTTACTTTTACTCCATGGCTTTAATAATCTTCTTTCCTATTACTCCACTTTTTTTTTCTCTTCGAGACAATAAAAATTATGAAAAGAAGTGTAATGCGTGGTAGGTAGGAGTCATTGTTCATATTTGAAGACTTCTTTTTACGAGCAGAGCTTTGATTGCTTCAACAACAGTGAGGTCTGCGGAAGGTATTGTGTACGCAGATCTTATCTTACTTTGTGAAGGTAAAGAAGTTATTTCTAATAAACCCTCGGTTTAGGGAAATAAACGCGAAACTCTCGGTCATAGTTTGGCGACCTATCTTCAATAGAGGCCTTTAGTCTTTTGATTAGAGTAGAGGTCGCGAGAGAGCAGAGCATATTGCGCTGCAATGGTCACGAATCTGTTTATAGTCAAGACTGTTATCATAGTCAACATGGTTGAAACTTTCAGGAAAAAACGTCGAATTGGGAGGGCGATTCTCTCGGTGAACACTGACCATACTCCGAACCGACACAATAGTCCCAACCTCGAATTACATCCTCAAAAACCTTGATGACTAGGTCTACTTATTATATTGCTTAGTTGTTGGACTGCTGGAAATAAACATTTTAAATTTTTATTACTACAAAGAAAAGCAACAGTTAAAGAGGGGAAAAGATGAAGTAATTGAAAGAAAGTAAGGACCTGTCCAGACGGCAAGATTCGTGTTTATAAACAAACTTGCAGCTGATGAAAGGAACTGGACACAACGCTATATGACAAGCAGGCAAACAACAGAGAATCAGACTTAAGAATCACTCGTAAGTCGTAAGTCAACTCCCTCGAGAAAAATTCCAAATTGGCCAAAATGAGTGAGAGTTGTGGAGTTTCTTTATCACATGGTTGGTGGCAGTAAGCTTTCACATGAAATTGGATAGTGTGGGGAATTTCTTCTTTGTCTTGATATTGTGAAAAAAAATAACCACAAGCATCCAATGTGGAATAAAAAGACCAAGTTCAATAGGACTATGAATTAGTGAATCCACAAGTATACTTAGCATTGTAATCAGAGACGGAGCCAGAATTTTAAGCTTATGGGTTCGGAATTCTAATCGTTAAAGGTTATTGGATTCTAAATTAATCACTTATACATATTCAATGGCTTTTGTAAGATAAACATAGGATTCGAATCAAAGTTACTGCGTTCGGCCGAACTCAGTTCCGATACTCTACCTCTGTCACCGATTGTAATCCAAGTTAACCCTATAATTTCTAATTAAGATTCTAATTTAATTGTTCTCCCTTTGTTCCAAATTGTGACGTTGTCTCCATTTTCGTTCCAAAATGTTTGACAATATTCGATTTCTATATAATTTTCGTAATTTTCAAGAACTAAAATTCATTAAACTATGTAAGCCTTACACTTTAATGTGGTGTATTATTTATTTAGGCAGCTTTTCAACTATTAATTTAATACATTCTCTTTCCAGTCATATTAACATCTTGTCAGAATTTAGCAAATTCATTATTGCTTGTGAACTGATAATTAATCCTAAGCTCATCCAACCATTCTTACTAGTAGTGTAGTCCAAGTTTATCCAGATAATTCAACATTAAAACATATTCTTTTCCTTATGATTTTCAAGAAGTTGGAAGACTGGATTTAGGGAACTACTAATGCAATTTTTGAAGATCAAGATTCAAATTTTAGCAAAAGTAAAATCATTAGGTGACTTTCTTTTTATCTGCTTAAATCTTGAGAGGTAAAATTATTCGATATTTATGTTGGTAAAAGGTAATAAATACTTGACGAAATAATTGAGGTATGTACAAGCTGATCAAATTACGAATTAGAAAAAGAAAAAAAAAACATGGATCGGATGCAAACCCAACCCCACCTATCTAAAAGATAAACTCTCAAAGATGATGAGTGTTATATTGACACAATTTTGTTTTTCTTTTCTTTTTGGGAGACTAATGGAGGCCGGATGTGTATTGATTTAATTAGTGATGGACCTATTATTTTAAGTGAGAATTAAATATAAAATTGTTTGACAATGAATTTTAAAAAACTCGAGTTGAAAATAGTGAATTCACACACATAACCATGCTTGCTTTTCTCCCTGAATTTTTCATTGTATCCAAACAATTAATTACTACTATTTCATTAGGAATATGTCCAAAAGTGTAAAGCAATGTCATTTACAATCCAACCTGGAAAATCAGACTCCCAAGAGATTCCATGAACCAAGGAAATAGAAAAATTAGCAATATTATGTGCAATCGTATTAATCATACTAGGAATATAAACAAAGTCGACATGATTTAAAGTAAATGAAATATGCATAGGGCCGGATTTAGTGTGTTAGTTGCTTGTTCAATTGAACTCATAATTTTTGGTGCGGAGCAAAAATTTATATGCAATTAAAATTGTAAAAGTAATAAATATGAGCTTATAACTTTAAAATAAAATGGGTTCAATGCGAAAAATCTTAAAAATTAAATGTATAAAGTTTAAATTTTGTATCTACTTAGTATGTATTTGCAATATCCACGTCCCACGGTGTATGTGTTAAAAACGAAATATGTAGCTATCACCAAGATGTGGAATGCCATCAGATGTTATACTACAACTATATAGGTATTTGAAATTGCCTCACTTAAAAGGGTAATAAAAACAATAAATACAGCATTTGTTCCAATTTTCCCTCAATTATTACAGCATTTATTCCACTTTCTCCTTCTATAGTGGGTAAAAGTAAAAAAATTACTTTTCAATTTTGCGGAGAGAAATTACTTCATGAAAGAAAAGTGATCATTTCGGATGTTTTTTTCTGTTATGTGATTGTGACCATTTTGGCTTAAAGATGCACACAACCTTTCGTCATAACAATCTGGTGAAATGCACTATTGTTATTTTAACTGAAATTAAATAAACACCGCATGAGACAGGCTGCTTACAAGTGGCACCAGGAGAGGTACAGAGGGGTGGAAAAAACTTATACTTCCCACAAAATGCATGTATCATAGTATATTATATATATCTATATATTATTTTTACTACCAACCGTATAGTATTTTAGCATGATGATGATATGAGTTGACTTTGATAAGAAGAAAGTAAGGATTTTGTAACGACTCGATCGATCGTTTTGAGCTCTAGCACGTTTTTCGGCAATTTGAGGCCATGAGCAGCTTCACTTCAGGTATTATGACTTGTACGCATGATCGGAATTGAATTCCGGGAGTTTTGGAGTTGATTTGTAAAGAGAATTCTCGTTTCGGAAGCTTTAAGTTGGAAGAATTGTCTAAGATTGGATTTTTGAGTAAACGACCTCGGAATTAGGATTTGAAGGTTCCAACAGGTTCGTATGATGATTTTGGACTTGAACATCTGTTCGGATCGGGTTTTGGATGGCCCGGGAGCATTTCGGTGCCTATTGTGGAAGTTAGCCTTTGGAAGAATTTCATAAGTTTTGGTTGAAGTGTATTTCAGTGTTATCGATGTCCGTTTGGGATTTCGAGTCTGGTAATAGCTTCGTATGATGATTCTGGAATTGGGAGCATGATCGGAAGTAAATTTGGAGGTCCGTAGGTCATTTTGGAGTCATTTGGCTAAAGTTAGAAATTTGAAGGTTTTTGAGAAGTTTGACCGGAAGTGGACTTTTTGATATCGGGGTCGATTCCGATTCCGGAAGTTGGAGTAGGTTCGTAATATCGAACGTGACTTCTGTGCAAAATTTGAGGTCAATCGGACGTGATATAATAGGTTTCGACATCGAATGTAGAAGTTTGAAGTTCTAAAGTTCATTAAGCTTGAATTAGGGTGCGATTCATGATTTCGATGTTGTTTGAGGTGATTTGAGGCCTCGAGCAAGTTTGTGTCATGTTTCGAGACAGGTTGGTGTGATTGGACGGAGTCCCGGGGGCCTCGGGTGTGTTTCGGGGTGGCTTCGGATCATTTCAGGCTGTTTTGCAATAGTTGATGCTGGTGTCTGGTGTTGTTCTTCGCGTTCACGAGGATCCTCTCGCATTCGCGAAGAAGGTTTTGGCTTCACAGACTTTGTTCTTCGCGTTCGCGAAGAAGAAAATTTCTGTTGCGCGGGTCTGACTTTGGAGGCTTTTATCTCACAATATATATGGAATTTTGAGATGATGTATAAATAAAAGTTGTAGCTCTTTGTGTCTTGTTTTCATAAAGGTAAACTATTTATCATTTGGATTTGTGTACGAGGAGTTATGGCTGGTACACTACAGGCTGTCCGGGAAGATAAAAGAAGAAATTTGTGTTGTACAGGGTCGACTTTGGCAACTTATATCTCACAATACATAAGAAATTAGAAGATGACTAAAACATAAAAGTTGTAGATCTTGGAGTCTAGTTTTTATAATATTAAATCATATGTCATTTGGAGTTTTTTTGCAAAAGGTTATGACCATTATACTATAGGCTGTCTGAGAAGAATTTGGAATGGATTTTCGAGAATTTTTGTTCTTCGCGAACATGGTGGGAGGCCCGCGAACGCGAAGAAGAGTTGCCTGGCAGTGTATAAGTTTGCAAAAAATGGGTTTGGCTTATTTCATCTCATTTTCTCCATGAGAGACGACCTAGGGGCGATTTTGGAGCTCCATCTTCATCATCTATGTCAAGGTAAGTGATTCTCACCTATTGCAAGTTAAATACTTGGATTATATATAGATTTTAACATGGAATTTCAGGGAAAATTAGTGGAAATTTGGGGTTTTGCTAGAAAACCTAAAAACTTGGTATTTTTGGATATTGACCACAAATTTGGGCATGGAATTAAGAATAAATTATATATTTGAGTTCGTGATGTTATGGGTAATGTTTATCTTAAAAAAATTTCTAAATCCGCGCACGTGGGCCCGAGGGTGATTTTTATCGATTATTCGATCGTGGTTACAAATTGTTATAAAATGGATTATCATGAGTATTTGAGTATATATTTATGGGTTTGCACAATTATTGACTAGTTTTGGGGCGTTGTGCATCAATTTGAGTCATCGGAAGGGTTTGGAAGTCGGTTATGGAACTTCGGAGTGAGGTAAGTCTTTTTTCTAACCTTGTAAGAGGAAATTGTCCCCATTGGTAAAATAATTAATTATGTGCTACTATTTGTGGGGCTACGTAAGCGCGAGGTGACAGGAACGTGTGTAGCTACTATTATGCTCATGTCCGGATAGTCTAGGACCCAAAAGCATGCTTTACTTGTCGTACTTGTAGTTTTACTGATAAATTTAAAATGCTTAAATCATATCGAATTTGGAAAATGAATTTCTAAAAAGATTAAACACCATCTTCTTGACCATTAAAAGAGAAATTGTCATTTCCTTGGGTAATTATTTTCCTGATGAAGTTTGGATTGATTGTATGACTGTGTTATCTATGAGTACTTGCGTCACATGTATGGTTTGCGAGCGGGGTAACTCTACTATTTATATTTGATTGCGTCGCATGTATGATTCGCGAGCGAGGGTAATAGATGCATCTATGGTTCGCGTCGTTCGACCCTCCAGCAGTGCACAGTTTAAATATTGTTGGATCGGGGCGTACGACCTCGGCATTATTTGCGCATGCTATTTTCTTGGTGCTTTATGTGATTTGAACTTCTTAAATGCCTTGAAATATAAATTGTTAACTGAAATGACGGAAACTGAAATTATATTTATGAAAGAAGTTGTCACTTCCTGTTGTTATCTCTTATTTAATCATGACATCCATGCTTAGCGTCACACCTAATTATATTATTTTAACCCTAGCAAGTGTCAAGTCGACCTCTCGTTACTACCTCTTCGGGGTTAGGCGGGATACTTACTGGGTACGCGTTGTTTTCGTACTCATACTACACTTGATGTACATTTTGATGTACAGGTACATGTTTGGATTATGGCCTTGTGGGCGCAGCGACGTGGTTGATACGGGGACTTAGGTGAGCTGCATCTTATGAGTCGATCCGCAGCCAGCAGAGTCTCCTTCCGAGTACTTGTATCTTCCTTTCTGTCCAAATTTATATTACGGACAATTGTTGTATTTTATTTTACTTCCTAGTAAAAGCTCATGCACTTGTGACACGGGGTTCTCGGATGATTATGGGATGTTTAATACTGAAATTTGAAAACGTCAATATTATTCCTTAAAGTTTGTTTGTTACTAGTTAAATTGAAGGAGGTTTATGTTTTTAGAAGCACTAAAATAAGAAATTTAATTTATTATTTAGTGTTGACTTGCCTGACAGTGGTGTCCGACGCCATCATGACTTTTTATGGGATATTGGGTCGTGACATATTCATATCGCATATCCCACTTTAGTTGGGATTAAAGCGTCATTAATTTTGTTGTTATTGTTAACTTATCTAATACAATAAAAGATGATTTGTTTGGAGCGGTCAAGAAAAATAATCACTTTTAAAAGTTCGTATAAATTGTGTTGGGTTTTTTAAGCTTGATTTAGCTTAAAGCAGGTGAACGGAAAATGGAGGGAAATAAAATATTTGAGTTTCGCTCCTTGGTAAAGGGACATTGTCCCATATTAGAGGAAGAAAAGACTTTTGATGGGTATATATACAATTGCTCTTCTTCTAGCTATTAAAGAGTTAAGAAAGAAGGCAAGCCTCTCGTCGTCGTCGCTCGCTCGGCTTCGGTCTCGGTCAAAGATTGATTAATCTTTTTGGACAAACTTCATTTCAATTAATTAATTAATTAATTTAATTATTTAACTAAAATTCAATCCGAAATAACCCAGGACCCACGTCGCGACCCGGTCCGGTCCTTTTTCTTTCCCGAATTATTTTAAATCCATTTTCCCGCCTATAATATGCTTTGAATCTTTCCTTACGAAATTTTCTGATTTTCTTCTTCTGCACAAATTTTTTTAGTGTGTTTTACAGTCTTCGAGTGGTTCGCTGTTTCACCAATTTTTTGGTACCAACACTCCGGTAAGTTAAATTGTTCTATCCTGGGAGGATAATATTCCAGCACGTCGGGTACTTGAGGGAGATAATTTTCTTAAGGACACATTGTGCATTCAGTGGGCTCGATTAATTCTGAAATTATTTTTAGCTAGTATTTCGACATTCTATTGCTACTAACTTTCTGTTTCTGTCTCTGTTTCAGAAAATTTACTGTTTCGTTATTTTTTTATTAATACAGATTGACTAACAAAATATACTATATTGATTTAATGAACTATATAAAAAGTTCGCCCAATGCAATATGTAAAAATTGTGCGGGGCACCCTATTTGGTCGCCCCCATTTAACCTATACCCGCTTTATAAAAATGTTTAACTTGTACCCATTTTTAAAATAACTTCAGCTCTTTTTCCTTCGTTGAGTTGAAGTTCGCCAGTTATAAAGACAAAACTTCAGCATACGGGGTTGAGGTTCCCCAGTTACAAAGACAAAACTTCAGCTCTAGAGCTGAAGTTTCCCAGTTACAAACTTTAGCTCTAGAGCTGAAGTTCCCAAGTTATAATGACAAAAACTTCAGCATACGGGGCTGAAGTTCCCCAGTTAAAAAGACAAAACTTCAGCTCTAGAGCTGAAGTTCCCAGTTACAAAGACAAAAACTTCAGCTCTAGAGCTGAAGTTCCCCATTTACTAGAGCTGAAGTTCCCCAATTACAAAGACAAAAACTTCAGCTCTAGAGCTGAAGTTCGCAAGCTACTTCAGGCCCGTCTACTAGAATGCTGAAGTTTTGCGTGATTGCCTTTGCTACTTCAGCCCCGTATGCTGAAGTTATGCGCAAAAGCGGGTACGCTTGCAATTTTTTTTACAAAGCGGATATAAGTTAAAATGTGACACAAAAAATGGATACGGATGCAAAAGCCCCATGCAATATTTAGTTGATGATATAACAAAAGATAATTTCCAAACAGCTAATTTATTTTGTTGGCGATATTAGGTAATATTTAGGGTCAAAAGATTTTGTGGCTTATTACAAACCTATTTTTAGTTTTATGACCCCATATTTTTTTTTTTATACTTAGGAGATTTACTTTTATACATAAGAGATCTAAAAAAGACTATTTCAACAGTGTAAAAAGCTATGAAGGCCCAAATCCTCATAATATTTACAAGAAGTAACGAAGAAATTTATTAACTTTATATGTAATAAAATATGAAATTAAAAAATATATATCATCAGTATAAAAGTATTTTAGACACAAATAACTTTGAAGTATGTAATTTCTACATACACCCTCTGTTTATATTTACTTGGCACGTTTTGACTTTTCACGCCCCATAAGAAATAATAAATAATAATTTACCATGATACCCATATTAATTAATGCATATTTTATTGGATTTGAGAAAATAATTTGAAATGAGTAATAAAAAATGTGGGTACAACAGGAAAAAAATTTATCTTCTCTTGCTATGCGTAAAGTGACAAGTAAAAATGAAAATCTATTTTTAGTATACATGCTAAGTAAGAGTGAACAGAGGGAGTGCAATTTTAACTATTATTATTATTATTCAAAATATGAAAACTACTACATTATAATTTACCACATAACATTTATTACTCCCTCCGGTTCATAATAAGTGATTTTTTAGTTTTTGGCACACTCTTTAAGAAAATACAAACTCCACAAAAAAATCTGTATTTACTGAATTACCCTTAATTGATTGTTACCTTGATACTTTGGGATATATAAATAGTGACAAATTTTTTTTAAAAAGTTACTTCTTGATTAGGTAAAAGGACACTTATTTTAAACTAAAATAAAAAGATCAAAAGTTCACTTATTATGGACATGAGGAAGTAGTATTTATAATACTTTTTATACTCCCTCCGGTTCAAAATAAGTGATTTTTTGGATGTTTTCATACATATTAAAAAATTCACATTTTAACATTAATTAGCTATGAAATTGATCCTATTAACCTTTATTATCTCACATAAACACTTCTAACACATATTCCAACACTATTTACTCTAAGGACAATGTAGGAAAAAAATAATTAATTCATTCTTGAAATCTAAAAAAATTACTTATTTGGACCACAAAAAAATGACAAAATATCACTTATTTTGGATCGGAGGGAGTATTACAAAACTGTCATAACTAGCATGCTAATCAAAGACTCATAGTGAATTAAGCTAAATGCGAGTAATTATATTTTGCAGATTAATACAAGTGGGGCCCAAAGGAGATGTGACCCAACACCAAAATCTTTTTGATTTCTGGTCCCGACCGCGATCTTCTGATTGACCCCACTTCTCCTCGCAGTTTCATGCCATTGCTAAATGCTAATTACCGCCCATGTTCCCCAATTAAGCCTCTCCTTTTCTTAGTGGGCGTTTGGACGAAAGAAACGTAAAATTCCAAAAAAAAGTGAAAAATTTTCAAACTCGAAATGGTATTTAAAAATTAAAGTTGTGTTTGGATATGAATATAATTTTAGGTTTTTTTTGAAGTTTTGTGAGTGATATGAGTGAAAATTTTAAAAAATAGTTTTTTAGAGTTTTTCAAATCTTCGAAAAATTACAAAATTCATCTTCAAGTGAAAATTGAAAATTTTATGATCAAACACTGATTTTCAGAAAAGATGAAAATCTTTCAAAAAAAATTTAAAAAAATTAATGTCCAAACGGGCTCTTAATTCCTTAATAACCTTTACATGCTTCGTTTAACCAATTGGCTTTGTAGCTTGCTTATTTGGGCAAGCTATGCAATTTGGTCATAGTCTTTGTCTTGAATAGTTCTTTTTACCCCAAGTAACAAGTGGTTCTTTCTGTTTTAGTATAATGGAAAATACTCTTTGATAGAGGCAGGTGCAGGATTTATAATTGAAATTTTTTTATATAACAATAATTAGTCTTGTTACTTTTTAATTTTATAGCTTATATTTTAATTTATAATCAATTAACTTAAAAATAATAGGCTAATACTCAATATTCAATTCCAATAAATTCTCGAAAATTATTATTTAATTTTTAAAAAAGATTTCTCAAGCTTTTAAGTTAATTTTCGAATCAGTAATTGTGATTCAAATATTAGTTCAACAACCCAAACCTATTTGGGTGGTGAAAATTAGATTTTTAACAAGTTTAAATATTTGATTTTAAATTCCGAATTTTATTTTGTGAGAAATTTGGAGTGAGTGTTATTTAAACTTGTTAGTAATAGTTTAAGAAGGTTGCATATAAAATTTGATGTCATTTAATGGAGATTTAGACTGATTTTGAACAAGAATTGCAATTGAAAATCGTGAAAAGATCTTTTACAGACGCTTGTATAAAGGTGTATAAGATGTGTGTATACACTCATATACACTATTATACAATATTATACATAATTATACAAAAAAAGCTGATATCGTCTTCTTCCTTGCGTCTTTTTTGAAATTTAACTCAAATCTTGCTCAAATCTACTCCAAATCACTTCATTAAATTTTAAACTCCTTTTGATATTTTCAATCAATTGAAACAACACCTAATCCAAACAACTAACAAACTCAAAAAATCATATTTTCAAAAGTAAAGCTTTGAATGGACTTCAATGGTGGACTTCTACTCTTTAATTTTCTTAAATTGCAACCACGTGACATAAAGGGAGAAGCAGTAATGGTAGACGAACCCTTGAAGCATATGTAAAAGATGTGAGAAGAAGAGAGAGTGAAAGCAATGGATGTGAGAACAAAAATTTAACTCAACAACTTTTAGAAGTAATGGTTATAAGAACACAAATTTTGAATTTCCTAGAGCTTTCAAAATATGTACAACACGGGCTATGTCATGACCCAAATTCCCAATCCTCGGGATCATGATGACGTCTAACACCATACTTGCTAGGCAAGCCAATGTTAGAACTTAACTAACCTTTTATTTTAAAAGTTTACTTAAACACAATAGAACAATTTAAAATAAAAAGGAAATCTAATACTTTTCAATAAATGCAGTCAGGAATAATATTCGATAAGATGAAACGAACCACGAGCTAACACTAACTATATAACCACCTAGGGTATGGTGTCACAATTCACGAACTACGAAAGAATACTATAAATATTTGGCTGAAAGAAAACATATGTCTGTTTTGAATGAAATAAAACAGTAAATAACTAATAAGGAGAAGGCTCCAGGAATCTGTGGACGCCAACAGATCTACCTTGTGTCTCCGTGTGAATGATATCATCTACGACTTTCACCTAGCTCTGGCCGGTACCTGGATTTGCACAAGAAGTGCAGAGTGCAATATCAGTACAACCGACCCTAACATCGACGAAGTAGTGACGAGGCTACGGCGGGGCATTTATAACATAACCCGAATACAATGTATAATAAATCAAGAAGGGAATACTAACAATTAAGCGTTACTTGCAACAAATAAACAAACAACTCAGTTAACTTTTCCAGATCTCAACTCTAACCAATCCTCACGAAAATCTCCAAGTTTCAATTTAAAATAACCGTAAGTGCAGAATATGAAATGACCACAATAAAATAGTGAGTATTCCAGTCTTTAAGTTTAAAATCAGTAAAATATGAATATCCTCCCTTATTGCTCCTTGTTGCGGCGCGCAACCCGCTCCCACCTGTCCACCCTTATTGCTCCTCCCTATATTTATCACCCTTATTTCTCATGTTGCAGCGTGCAACCCAATCCCACATGTCCTCCCTTATTACTCCTCGTTGCAGCGTGCAACCCGCTCCCAACAGACAATCACATCTCTTTATTTATAAAAATATTCATAATTTAGGCCAAAGTCTTTCACAATATTTATGTCTCAATAATTGTAAGCAGAAAGCTATATTATTCATGAACTTCATCAGTTATCATTGCACAATGAAACTAACCGTGTGTATCGCAAAACACTGTCAACCAGCTCAACCCTTTTTATACCATAATGATGCCAAGGGATTAACTAAGACTTCCAAATACGTGAAACAATATTTAACAACAAGTTGACGAAAACAAGTGGACATGGAGGCATCAAAATCATGAAAACCATTAAGTCAGGAATCAAACAAATTGGGAACATGGAAGGGATCATGTTCAACAGATAGTTTGGTGGTGCATAGATACTCGTCACCTCACCTATACACCACACACATGCAAATTCACATAGCATTTAAGTTGGAGATTCCTATTCCTTCAAGTTAAGGTTAAACCAAATGCTTACCTCAATTCCACAAGCAATTCACTGCTCAAGCACAACTTTTCCCTTAGAATTTTCCTCTAACCCCCTCGAATCTAATCACAATTGGTTCAATATCATTAATTATTTCTAAAGACATTAACTTTAATAAAAAATCATGGTTTTCCTATCAAAAGACAAAAACTGACCACAAGCCCGCTTGGTCTAAACTCGAGGTTCGGACCAAAATCCGTTTACCCATTCTCCCTCGAGCCCAGATATACATTTGGTTTTGGAATCCTACCTCAATTTGAGGTCTAAATTCCCAAATTTCAAAATTTTTAAGTTCTACCCAAAAATCTAATTTTTACCATGAAACTCTAGATTCTATGATGAAATCTTGTAAAAAGTTGTTAAGGATTGAAAGGAATTAGCTAGAGATCACTTACCAATGATTTGGAGAAGTTTAGGTCTTTGGAAAATTGCCTATGGAGGTTTTGGGTTCGAGAGAATTGAAAAATTGGTGAAAATCCCATCTAAAATCTGACTTAATTGCGATGCGAAAACGGCAGGATTTCAAATGCGAAGACAGCAGGATTTCAAAGGGTTCGCATTTGCGAGGTTGGCCTTCCCAGGCCTTCTTCGCATTTGCGACAATATAGTCGCATTTACCGGGCCGCAGACTTCGCATTTGCGAAGCCTGATCATTCATTTGCGAGATCAGAGGCATGTGCAAAACACCAGATGCACACCTTAGTTTTCTTAAGCTCTAATCACTCCGTGGCCTATCCAAAACTCACCCCGAGCCCTCGGGGCTCTAAATCAACATGCACGCAAGTCTAAAAATATCATACAAACTCGCTCGTACGATAAAATTATCAAAATAACATCAAAAACTACGAGTCTAACCTCAAACTCTTGATTTTCCTCAAGAGCACTTTATTTTTCACAATTTCTCAATCGGCTGTCTGAATCACGTCAAATAAATTTTGATTCTCACCAAATTTCACAGATAAGACTTAAATGCCATAACAAACCTGTACCGGACTCCGAAACCAAAATACAGGGCCGATACCAATGATTTCACATATTAGTTCATTTCTTTATTTCCTTAATAATCCAGCAAAAATAATTTTCTTCAAAAATTGATTTCTAAAGTTAGGGACCTTGGAATTCCATTCCAGGCATACACCCAAGTTCCATATTTTACTGCGGACTTACCGGACCGTCGAAATACAGATCCGGGTTCGTTTACTCAAAATGTTGACCAAAGTCAACTAAAATCACATTTAACTCTCAAAATTTATTATTTCATATATTTTCACATAAAAGCTTTCCAGTTTCGCGCCCGGACTGCGTACGCAAATCAATGTAATTAAAAATTGATCCTTTTAAGGCTAATGAGCATGAAATAGGGTTTTAATTCATAAAATGACCCTTTGGGTCATCACAGGCTAGGTCGGGTAAAACTTAAAAATGTGAGCCATTTTTTGTTACGGTGTGAAGTCATGTGTATTTTCTTGTAATTCTTTCTTTGTAATTTACGGGTTCCTACCGTAATTTTCAATTAATATACATTAATAGCTGGGTTCACAGCTAGATATTTATAAATATTTAGTAGATTTTTTAGTGTTTATGCAAAAGTTATTGGGTTCCCGGGAACCTAATAACATCACTTAGAGCCGCCACTGCTTTTTTCGTTCACTTTTACTAGTCCATTATTCTATAAAATAAATTATCACTTTTACTTATCATTTTTAGCATAATTTTTTTTCTTGCCATACCCACAATATTAATTACTCATTTTAAATTATTTTTTCAAATTCATTAAAAATATGCATCAATTGATATGAATATCATGGCAAATTATGCACTTTATTTATTATTTTTTAAAAAGTGTGCAAAATTTATAATAGAGAAGTAAAAGTGAATGGAGGGAATACTGAATAGCAATATTAAAAATTTTCATAAGCTATATTGCTTAACTTTGTCAGGAGCAAAAACTTGATTGTTGTTATGAACAATAAAAGAAGAAGAATAATATTGTAGAGAAAGAGAGAGAGAAAATTCTTATTGAATTTTGGGATGATTTACAATGGGGTAAGACCTCTCTATTTACGGGGGGGAAATGACTTAGTCACAAAGTAGAACTCTCTAAAAGATAGACATTCACTCTAAATAGAGTTCTATTTATAACACTCCCCCTTGAATGTCTATTCAACAAATAATGTGCCTCGTTAAAACCTTAACTAAAATAAAACCCAATGGGAAAAAAAATCTAGAAAAGGAAAAAGAGTACACATGTTTAGAAATGCGCCTTTTGGTTGCCTCGTTAAAAACCTCGCAAGGAAAACCCAGTTGGACAAAATCTTGTAAGGGAAAAAGAGTGCAACGCACATTAACTCCCCCTGATGAGAGCATCAATTCACATCCTTGAGCCTTCGCATCCATTCTTGTGTATTTGCTTCTTGAAGCTTGACATCAGTAGAGATTTGGTGAACAAATCAGCCATATTATCACTTGAATGAATATGTTGCCCCTTGAAATCACCATTCTTGTATATATATATATATATATAATGTCTTCATATAATGTCGTGGAATAGCCTTTTCAGTGTCTCCATAGAGGAAAAAATTCCCGCTATCACATTATAATGCTTATAGTTATAGCAAGATACACATGTGCACAAATTGCACGTAGGATGTAGTACTTCATGACCAAGAATTGTATATGCTTTAAGCAATATCCTTCAAGAATTGTCATATAAGTCATATAATAGACTTTAATTAGATTATATCAAGTTTTCATGTCATACTAGACAAATAAGATATCGAAAACTGATTGCACGTATCATTGACTTTATATTTTCTAGTGTTTGAACTGCAGGTCCAAATACTTGTCTTTCATATGAAACCAATTCTATTCGAATTGTGTCTCTTCTATTTGGCCAATATTTTTGTGTCAGTATTCGACAAACTTAAGATCCTCATCTATACTTAGCGCTATGATAGATGTCGTCGACGAACATTTTATATCGGTTCCAATATTTTTTTTTCCATAAAGACATAACATAGAGATCTCTTCATTTATATTTTCAGGTACCTGAACCTCTCTTGAGATTTTATGAAGTGTTATGTCATGTGATCTTCTAGATCACTTGCTCCTTTATTATGATCATTTTGATCATTTGCTCATCTTCTTTATCAAGAAGTTTATTTGAAACCGATCTGTCTATACGCTTTAAGCGTGCCATAGACATTGTCCTTCTAGGACTTATTCTAAATATGAGCATTTTCAGTGAGAATATAGTTACTTTCTTTAGGTCAGCAAATGCGTCTGGCATGCTTTGCAATAGATTGCAGATGAATTATCTTTTTATGAACTTCAAGTTCATATTATCTTATTCGAGGATCTAGATGGACAAATGATAATTCTTTCCACGTAATTTTTTCTCAACTGTTTATCATGTCTCCCCCTCATGTTAGAAAAGCTTTCTTCCTCAATTGTGGGAATCCATCTTTGTCCTATTATGGTGTTAATCAAAATATACACCGTACATCAATAATAACAAGATGAAATTATTTGGTTCCTGACCCTGAACCACTTGTGANTCAAAATATACCCCGCACATCAATAATAATAAGATGGAATTATTTGGTTCCTGACCCTGAACCACTTGTGAGTGGAGAAAATAATATACTTTGGTATATAATGTATATCAAATTGATATAGATAACTTTGTTCTCATAAATAATTGTTTAGCAATTAAGTGGAGGCACTCAATAAATCATTTTGCTAAACCAACTGTGATGTAAACCAATTTATCAAGATGAACTATCTTGAATAGACAATCTGAAAATTATGCTCTAAATTAAATTATTGAGCAAGTTACCACGCAAACAACAGGTTGTAGGTTAATAATAATTGCACATGTAACCATCTCATATATGCATCTTATGTGGTATACATGGTAGT
>ML433746.1:0-20131 GCA_005239525.1 Nicotiana knightiana | reverse complement strand
ATTAAAACACATAAAATTCAAGGTATATAATGCTTAAAATCATGAATTCTAGCCACTCATCAGCGAGGCTAAGCTATATGGCATCGATCTGGTGAAGGATGCTTTGGAGAAGGTGTAGTTGGTTCAGGAGAGACTTCGCACAACTCAGTCAATATAGAAGAGTTACACGGATCAGAAGGCGCGTGATGTATCATTTATGGAGGCCGAGAAGGTTCTGTTGAAGGTCTCGCCGATGAAGGGTATTATGAGGTTTGGGAAGAAGGGCAAGCTGAGCCCGAGGTTTATAGGCCCATTTGAGGTGTTGAGACGAGTTGGGAAGGTTTCTTATGAGCTTGCTTTACCTCCCAGTTTATCAGGGGTTCATCCGGTCTTTCATGTGTCCATGCTCCGGAGGCATCACACCGACTTCTATCACGTGGTATATTTTAGTACCATTCAGCTAGATGAGAGGTTGGGTTATGAGGAGGAGCCAGTTGCTATCATTGACAGGCAGGATCGCCAGTTAAGGTCCAAGAGGGTTTCCGCCGTAAAGGTCCAGTGGAGGGGCCAACCAGTCGAGGAGGCGACTTGGGAGTCCGAGGAGGACATGCGAAGCAGATATCCACACTTATTCAGCACTCCAGGTATGATTGTAGACCCGTTCGAGGAAAAACGTTTGTTTAAGAGGTGGATAATGTAACGACCCGATCGGTCATTTTGTGTTCTAGGACCCTGTGCCCCTAAATGAGACTTCTCGTGGTTTCTTTTACTGATTTATGACTTGCGGGGACGGGTGGTTCGAGGTTTGGAGGAGTTTGGAGTAGTATAGGAACACTTAGTTCCCTAAGTTTGCCTTAAAGGCCAAGTTTGACTTCAGTCAACATTTTCAGTAAACGACCCCGAAATCGAGATCCGAAGATTCCAGTATGTTCGTATGATGATTTCGGACTTGGGCGTGTGTTCGGAACGGGTTTTGGATGACCCAGGAGCATTTCGGTGCCAAATAGTGAAGTAAGAATGTCCTTAAGTTCAATTGAGGTTTAGAACGTGTTTTTGTGTTATCGAGGTCCGAACGGAATTCCGAGACCGGGAATAGTTTCATTATGTCATTTGTGACTTGCTCGCAAAATTTGGTGTCATTCTGAGTTGTATAGGTATGGCTCGGCGTGTTGAAAGCGAATTCAAAGAACTTGAAGTTCTTAAGTTTGATCCAATAAGTTTTGGGGTATGATTTTTAGATTTAGCGCTGTTTCGGACGTTCCAAAGGCTCGAGCAAGTCCGTATTATAATTTAGGACTTGTTGGTATATTTGGACGGGGTCTCGGGTAGGCCCAGATGCCATTCGGGCATCGAGCGAGGCAAAAACCAGCCAAAAATGACTGCTGGTGCACCAGACCTGGTACGACCGCACTTGCGGAGGTCATGTCGCAGGTGCGAGACCGCTCCTGCGGTCCTAGTCTCGCAGGTGCGACTCCTGGGGGAGTTGCCAATTTCCGCAGGTGCGGATCCCTTTCCGCAGAAGCGGAGCCCCTTCCCCTTCTCCACAGGTGCGAGATTTCTCTTGCAGGTGCGGTCCTCGAGCCGCAGGTGCGAAAAGCCTGTAGGAAGTTCACTTCGTTTTAAACTCGAGACTTAGCCATTTTTGAACACTTTCTTCATTCTTGGGCAATTTTGAGAGCATGCAAGGAGGATATTCGACCTAGCTATTGTAAGGTAAGTAAGTCCTACTATAAACTTAGCTTAATACTTGAATTCCTAGGTAGATTAACACATTAAATTAGTGAAAATCACGGGTCTAGAGTAAAACCTAGGTTTTTGAAAAAAATAAGAAATTACCAAAAAATGTGTTACGGAATCGTACAAAAACCATATAATATTGATCCTTAGGCTATCGGTAAGTATTTCCTCCAGAAATTTCCAGAACCCGAGCATGTGGGCCCGGGGATGTATTTTGGGATTTTGCAATTTAGGTTGAAATAATCATTTAAATAGGGAAATTTCATAGTTTTGAGTATAAATTGATTTATTTATGCAACATTTGACTAGTTTTGAGTCCTTGAGCGACGAATTTGGAGTTTCGGGCGCGTTCTTGACCCGGAAAGTAGGCTTGACATGAGGTAAGTCTCCTTTCTAACCTCGTAAGAGGGAATTGTTCCCATAGGTGAATTTAAATAATTTCATGTCTTTATTTGTGGGGGCTACGCACGCACGAAGTGACGAGAGTCCGTGCGTAGCTACTATTATGTCGTGTCGGAGAGTTTAGGATTCACAAGCATGCTTTATGTGCCGTAACTATAATCATAAATGTTAATTTAGGTTGCCTAATATCATTGAATTATTAAGTGAACATCTAGGAGGTTACATTCTGAAATGTATAATATTGAAACCTTCTTTGTAAGTATATTCTCTACTGAATTTTTTGATTTCCTGTTAATTATGTGTATATATACGGGAACCCGCGTCGCATGTATGATTCGTGAGCGGGGTAGCCCTACTATTATGTCAACCGTGTCACATGTTCGATTCGTGAGCGGTGTAATAGATACATCTATGGTTCGAGCCATTCGATCCTTCGGCAATGCACATTTACTTTCATGTTGTGTCAGCCGTACGTTCACAGCATGTTATGTATTTGTTAGCTGTTGGGTGTTCTATGACTATGTATCTGCTATATACCATGAGAAATGAAAACTAGGTAAATTGTATGTTAGAAAACTTGACACGTACATATAATTGTAAAGGATATTTGATGTTCCTGTCTCCTTTATTATTCATAGATTGCCATTCCTGCTTAGCTTTACACTTAAAACATATTATTCTGACCATAGTAAGTGTCTCGTCGACCTCTCGTCACTACTTCTTCGAGATTAGGCGGGATACTTACTGGGTACATATTGTTTATGTACTCATGCGACACTCTGTACTTAATTGTACAGGTTCTAAGGCGGGTGCATCTGGGTATCAACCCAGAGTTCGTCCTTGATACATTACCTGGTCTAGACTCCAAGGCGAGATGCTTCTCTTGGCGATTTCCAGCAACACTTTGGAGCTATCCTTTTTTTGCCATTTTTGTCTATACTTACTCAGACAGTAGGACAAATTTCTTATACTTTTGGTATTATTCTATTAGCTGACTGTAGACTTGTGACACTAGTTCCTGGCACACACGCTAATAGATTTTATTTTGGAATGTAAATTGTAAATTTACAATTTCATGATTTTCTATTTTGGTATGAAATGTTCTAAGTTATATGTTTCTACTAATGTCCCAAAGACTAAGTTAAGCAAGTGTGGAAAAATGTTTTGTTTTTGGTAAACTACATGGAACTCACTAGTGGGAAATTATTGGCTTGCCTGACTGAGGTGTTGGGCGCCATCGCGACCTGGGTTGCGATTTGGGTCGTGACAGTTATATGAAATGACAAATTAATCTTTATTTTATCAGTATATTTTAACTTGTGATAATAGATTTGTTACCCTTTATATATATGAATTAATACATCTCATCAAGGATCATACACAGAATTTCTCGCAAGCAACATCGATATTTAAAGAAATAGATGAACAATTCAATATAATGACATTATATTTCTATTATATAGAAATGAGAAGATGGTTGACCAAGGGTATAGTTATCATTTAGCTCAAATATAAAAGTGATTTGTTGAGGTGATTTTTTTCAAAGCTAACACTACACAATTCTAGAAGATATCTCTTTCACTTCCCAATTCTATCTTCTATTTCAATTTGAGGTATACTTTTCTTTCAACTTTTTCCCAAATGTTTTCCAGTTTGTAAAAAGATTGATTGTTTTACCATTTTTTTTTCCTGTTATACTTGTTCAAGTTCTCCCCAGACTTCTCAAACAATTCCTTTTCCAGTTCTCTCCATTTTTTCAATTGAGTATTGCTACTTTCAGGTCTGCTCATTTTTTATTTTTATTTTCCAATTCTTACTGTTTTTCCCTTATTATATTTTCCGATCTTATTTGACTTTTGTAGTTAGAGAGTTAGGCGAGAGTTTGATGATTTTATGGTAGAACTTGGAGTTCTTCGCCGATAACAATAATGGTATTTTTCTCTTTAAAGGTTGAATCTCTGGGTACAAGCTTTATGATAGGTATAGAGGTAATAATCTTTTTAGAGTATACTTAATTTTTAGTGTACATACATCTGATTGTCTTTGTTGTGAGTGCTTTATGGGGATATCTGGGGTTGTTTTACTTTAATTTTCTCGATATAATCATATATTTGACAAGGTCCACTAATTCGATAAAGTTAAAACAGTAAATGATTTTATATCTTAGAGGAACTTTTAGGGATAAAATGACACGGTTGAATATGCACATATGGAATTTTATATTCATGCAAATTATATTTTTCCTCTGCCTTTATAAATTTCGTTGTCTGCTTATTTAGAGAATGTATGTGCACTGCTCCTTTTTTCTGTTTGCTCTCGATGAAACTAAGTGATAAAAAAGTATCCAGAAGCTTATTAAATTTTGATCTCGATTTTACGTTTACTGAATTTTGATAAAAAGAATTTCTTTACTGAAATTTGGTCGATCATCTTTAGTGAAGATGATGGTCCTCATACCGCTTTCTTAATATTTCTTTAAACGCATTTAGAAGTGCCTACTTTAGAAGTAAGCGTGCATAGTATTTTTTTAATTGTGAATTTAACTTTTAAAGGAGTGCAATTAGTTAACTAATTTCTATAAACATGTTAAACTTAAAACAACGTTATTTGTCGAATAATATGAATTCTCCCTTGATAGGAAAATATGCTCCACAAACATATAGTGAGTTTCTTCTCCATTTCATTTTTATAAGATCATGTGATTGACAGCGAACAATCTTCGTTGAGGTAAGAATTTTTCGTGCCACAAAGATAGGGAATCGACTAACCTTCATTCATTGAAAATGAGTAATTCTGGATATGGAATAATTTTCTTTTGCTAATAATGTGATGCCTATACTATTAGATCATCGAGCTTTATTTGGCCGAAAATTCAAACCCTTTCAAATGTAATAATTCTATTGCTTCGCCTTATTTGATGTTTCAAATTCTTATGAGTTCTAACAGTTACTGAAAAATAGATTAAGAATCCTAATATTATTAACTTTGTATTGACATCCTCTCCAACTTATTCCAGTGATTAGTACAAAACAATATTGATTTTAATTTTTTTGTCAATTTTAACGTTCTTCCTCTATCTGCGCCCCAAATAAAATTGTGCATTGTTAAGTTTGGAGAGAATAGTTCTTTGAACTATATTCACAACTCTCTACCTCACATGGGGTGAATGGATCATTCACTTCATTCCAAGTGATAGAAAGAGTAACATAATTTTGGCTAGACACTTGTATAGGTTCCACTAATAATATTTATTTTGTTTTGAATTGGCAAAATATAAATTGACCTTTAAGTTGTGTTTAATGACCAAACAGACACCTCAACTGACCATTTATCATTTTGACACTTCAAGTGGTTATCAAGTGTATCTTGTGAACACGCGAGTTCGGTAGTTCATATGTGTGAGTTACGCTTGCCTCCATTCTTCTTCTCCGATGAGAGATGACATTTCCACTCTTGTTCATCTCTCCCCATTTTCCTCTTCCAAACTTCTCTTCCCCACCTACCACATGTAACAAAATTCACAATCTCTTAGTCCATTAGATAACTTAATTACACAATTATTTAGCTTGCTGGTTGATTGAATTAAGTATTCACATAGTTCTGCTACTGCTTTCTTTATCATTGTACTTCATTTCTTACGAAACCGCCGCCAATGGAACCAAACATAAATAGTGGAGCATTGCTACCAGCTGTTAAAAGACAACTTAATTGGACCATGAAAGATTTCAAATTTTTAACCTCAGAAGGGAATTGGAGAAGGTAAATTGCTGAAAATTGGACCGAAAATTTATGGCTGGTCAATTGATATTATTATTGTGTGGTGACTATTATTACTTGTTTTTATTTTAATACTGAATGAGAGGAAGTGGATTCACGTCGGAAGGTGAATAAGCTACTAATGTTGCCATGTTTAGGTCAGGAAAGTTTGGTGGTGGAGATGAATTATTTTGGAAAGAAAGTGAAATTAATGTGGGAAGTATTAAAAATATAGTGGACTCACATAAAAGTTATGGTTGATTCACATAAAATAAGGTTAAATTTTATTTAAAAAGAAAAAAAAAATTAATTTTGAGGGTTTCACGTGCTCAGATGTGAATACAAAAAAAATTTTGCTATGTTAGTGTGAGGGTTCACGAGAACGTACTTCAATTGAAAAGAAGTGTCCAACTGATAATGAGATCAGTTGAGGCGTCTATGTGGTTATTGTGGACGACTTAAACATGTTGTTTATGTATTTCTCCATTTGAATTTAATTTAGTTTTTATAGAATAACAAATTGTGCATAAATATTTATCTGATTAGCTCTTTAGAATTTAATTATTCCTATATTGAAGAAACACAATGTTGTTGTTATTATCTATTGATATTGTTGAACTGACTTTTAATTAGCTAAATACTGAATCATCATATTTTTTTCATTCTTTCTTATTGCTCTTCACTTAACAGTTTTTTATAAGATTTCTACATTATTTCTTTATTGGACTTCCTCCTTCGTGTAAAAGTTACAAATTAAATAGTTGATAAAACTTCCAAATCCGCTTGTGAGTTGCTTTTAATACAATTAATGACTTTGGCAGGGGACTTCTGGTGCTTTTAGATTTTCTGAAGTTATGATATTCTCACACTCAACCTTTTCAAGAATCATAAAATGTGGACAAAGATGTATGATGGGGTTGAGTTACCTATTTGTCTGGTCTTATATATGGTCATGTTGTTAGAGTAGCTACTTACTAGCAAGAGCTATTGTTATTACTCAATCATGATGGACTGTCATTTTGTATGATTATCTTTGTGGATGTAATTTCAAAGGAGCAAAATTCCATTTTCTCGAACAAATTCTGAATATGTACATTCAGAGTAATAGACAGTTTTCGATGTTATCACTTTTACCAAGAATGGAACTTTATTTCTGTGTTTGTGAAATTGTAGCTATTTAAATTATGTAGGAATTGTATATAATTTCAAATGTTGGGCATGTGCTATGCACGTGCAAACCTCATCTAGTAGTGAAAAAATAGAGTTTAAATTCGATTAATAAAATATATTACTACAACTCTCCTCAGCAAGTTTTTTTTACTCTATTTAAACAGACATGGTACTTAATACTTATTTTTGTATGTAAGAACCAAACATAATCACTAAAAGACACTTCATTTTTCTGGTTTGCAAATTAGTATCGATCAATTTCTTCGCCAAAAAAGATAAGATAGCAAGATAACTTACAATAGAAATAGTAGCAAGTAGCACCAAAATCCCCATAATTGTAGTTCGCAGAGAGTGAGTGATTTTTTTGGGGTCTTAAGTTTGATGAAATATTATATTCCAGAAGACATCGAAATTATGTTTGCCTGCTGAATTAAACCAAACTCATATTTGGTCCTTTGATTTGGTGTAGCCCGACGGTCGTTTTGAGATCTAGCATGTTGTTCGACGGTTTGAGACTTTGAATTGCTTCACTTTATGTATCATGACTTGCACGTGTAGTTTTTTTTTATTTTCGAGAAGTTCGGAGTTGATTTGGAAGAATAATTCTCAATTCGGACGCTTTAAGTTGGAAGAGTTGACCAAGGTTTGAATCTTGAGTAAATGATCTCGGAATTGGAATTTAAGGGTTCTAATAGGTTTGTATGATATGTTTGGACTTTGGCGTATGTTCGGATTGAGTTTTGGGTGTACTAGGAGCGTTTCGGCGCACATTGTTGAAATTCGGCGTCTTGAAGATTTTAGAGTTTTCTAAGTTTGATTTGAAGTAGACTTTGGTGTTATCCATCTCTCTTTGAGATTCTGAGCCTTGAGGTAGGTTCATATTGTGATTTATGACTTGTGCATAAAATTTAGTGCCGTTCCGAGTTTTCTAAGTATGGTTTGTCGCGATCGAAGTTGGTTGAAATGAGTTTGAAGATTAGAAGTCGATTTATTTGGTTTGAGGTGCGATTCTTGGTTCTGATATTATTTTACGTGTTCCGAGACTTCGAGTAGGTCCGTAGTATGTTTATAGACTTGATGGTATATTTGGATGTGATTTCGGGTGGCTCGTGTGAGTTTCGGACCACCCAAAGCAAAGTTGGAATTGGCAGAATTTTGCTGGTACTGGTGTGCTTTGCGAATGTTAAGGGCATCCCGCGATCGTGAAGAAGGATTCCAGGAAGGGCAGCTGGTTGTTCTTCGTGAATGCAAAGAAGGCTCCACGAACTCTAGGGAGGACCTGGCTCTCCTTCGTGAACACATAGATCCAAGAGTGAACGCGAAGAAGGAAGGGAAGGATGGGTCTGACAGCCATTTCACTTTCACGA
Source organism: Nicotiana knightiana (assembly GCA_005239525.1). Classification (NCBI taxonomy): domain Eukaryota; kingdom Viridiplantae; phylum Streptophyta; class Magnoliopsida; order Solanales; family Solanaceae; genus Nicotiana; species Nicotiana knightiana. Next base: position 11,720 of record ML433746.1, on the reverse strand, counting down.
ACACGGCTCAGGGACCGCGAACGTGAAAGGCACGGGTCAGGATGAATTGCAAACATGGCCTGGAGGTCGTGAACGCGAAGAAGAGTTGGGGCAGCAGGAAATTTTGGCCTTAGCGATCACGAGGCTACTTCCGCGATAGTGAATTGGAAAGGCCTGGCAGAATGTATTTTTATTTCGGCCCATTTCCCTCACTTTTCACTTGGGAAAGACAATTTTTGGAGCTCTTGGAGGGAATATTTTCATCATCTATTACATGGTAAGTGATTCTCATTTACTGTGATTTAAATACATGAATTGTATATGGATTTGAATATGACAATTGGTAGAAATTGTGAGATTTTTGAAGAAAACCTAGAAATGGTAATTTTAGATTTTGACCACAATATTGGACGTGAAATTAGGAATAAATTATATATCTGAGTTCGTGGTTTTATGGGTAGTATTTAACATCCAGAATTTTTGGAATCCTAGTGCGTGAGCCTATGGTTGACTTTGTAGACTTTTCGAGTGGAGTTGGAAATTTTTATAAATATTTAAATTACGAGTCTTTAAGTATAATTTGATTGATTTGCACATTATTTGACTAGCTTCAGATCGTTTGGCATTAGTTTGAGGAGTTGGAGAGGCGTAGGAGCCGGTTAGCAGATTTCGGAATGAGGTAAGTCTCTTGCCTAACCTTGTGAGGGAGAATTTACCCCATATGTGTTATATTTGTTATGTGATACATGTTATGGGAGCTACACACGTATGGTGTGACAAGTTTTCGTGCGTATGCTAGAATTCCTGATTATGTCCGGGTAGACTTAGACTCATGCCATACTTTAATTGTACTATTTGAGTTATTCTTATCTGTTCAAGTTCTTTAATCAACATTTAGCCTGATATTAGACTCGCGTAGAGTATCATACTTGCTATTTTAGATACTTGACGAGCTACTTGATTAGCCGTGAAAATTGTACTTTCCTTTATAGATTTCTTCCATGTTGTGCGTATTCGTCCGAAGGTTTTCTCGAATTTTTATAACTCACACATATATTCATGAGGGGGGAAAGTGACCCGTCAAAGTTTCATATTCTAATGGGATTGGGATGAACTCCTCAGTAATACTCTTATGGGGTCGGACTGTTCGCCTCAGCAGTATCATGTATCACACTCTTATGGGATCGAGCCGTTCACCTCGACAGAGTAACATATTCTTATGGGAACGGGCCGTTCGTCTCGGAAGTATCATGTATCATATTCGAATGGGATTGGACCATTCGCCTCGGCAGGATTATGTATCACACTTTTATGGGATTGGGCTGCTCGCCTCGACAGGATTATGTAATATACTCTTATGGGATCGAGTCATTTGCCTTGGCAGTTCTATGAAACACTCTTATGCGATTTGGCTGTTTGCCTTGGCAGAATCGTGTGAAATAATTGATAAGGAGTCAGCGTACTTATTAGTCTTCCTAACTTGGGATGTGACATTTTATCCGGTGTTGACCATTACGTATCCCATTCGAGGTAGTATCAGGTTATTGAGAACTTCGTATTATTTTTTCCATTGTGAATCGTGTTATATACATACATTTGATATCACTCTTTTATTTTCCATACTTCGTACCTGTTTACTTTCATTATACTTGTTTTATTGAACTACTAGTAAGTATCAATGTCGACCCCTTGTGTGATGACCCAAAAAGGTCATCCCGTATATTTCTAGCTAATTATATGTTTCGAGGTCGTGAAAACCTCATTCTATCTCACCTTGATTTGCGTGCGCAACCCGGGCGTGTAGCCGAAAAGCCTTTATGTGAAAAACTGATAAAAAATGATAATCTTGTATTAGAAATTTGAATAAAGTTTTCTCCGGTCAACATTTTTGGTAAATGGACCCGAACCCGTGATTTGACAGTCCCGGAGGGTCCGTAGGAAAATATAGAACTTGGGCGTGTGCCCGGAATTGAATTCCGAGGTCCCAAGTCCGAGAAATGAATTTTTAAAGAAAATTATTTTCTGAAAAATATAAAGGTTTTTGAAAATGAAATTCTATGTGAACCTGTAGTATCGGGCCCGTATTATGGTTCCGGAGCCCGGTGCAGGTTCGATATGATTTATATGTGTTGTCTGTGAAGTTTGGTAAGAAACATAATCAATATGGGATTAAACCCATTTTTTGTTAAACTTCTTCTTCTCCACTCCTCTTGGGCGATTCTTGGGAGACTTCTTCACCATAATCTCTTAGGTAAGTAATCTTTAACTCGTTTCCTTCCTTTTTCATCAACATCTATTAGATTTTAGGCCTAAAAACATGAAATCAAAGGTAGAAATTGGGATTTTTGGGTAGAGTTAGGGCTTTTTGAATATTTGGGAATTTGACCTTGTTTTGGGGTCACATTTCAAAATAATTATATATTCGGGCTCGTGGGTGAATGGGTGATCGGGTTTTGGTCTGAACCTCGTGTTTCGACCAAGCAGGCCCGGGGTTGATTTTTGAAAATTTCGGAAGAATGTTGGGAAATCTATAATTAGGCATTTAAATTGAATTGTTTAGCATTTATTGATGTTATTGAGTCGATTATGTCTAGATACGATTGATTTGGAGTCGAGTTCGAAAGGAAAGCGGTGCTAGAGGCTTGATTTGGATTCTTGGAGTCGAGGTAAGTATCTTGCCTAACCTTGTGTGGGGGAATTACCCCTTAGGATTGAGTCTTCCTTGTTGATTGTGGTCCGAGTATGCGAGATGACGAGTGTGTACTCGGACTTATTTGCAATTAGATTGGCCTTTTAGGATTCGTAGGTTCTTATATTACCTGTGTATGATTTTTAATCGTTACATTTGAATCCTTGGTTGTTAATTTCATCCCTTCCTGTTTAAATTAGAATTACTTATTTTTGGATTCCTTCGTTGACTATTTGACTTTACTTGACTGAATATTCTACTTCTCTTATCATCCTGCTATATTTTCTTCCTAGCTTGCCTAATTGACTATAATTGGTGTCATCTAGCCTTATAGTTGACTAGCCGTAGTTGGAACATCTATTCGTTGGAGTCAAGCATGCCCATGAGTCTTACATTGTGATTTACATGACTATTCCCTTAAGTGCCACTTAGATCTAATTGTTAGACATTTATGTTATTAGTATTTCCTTGATGTTGCCTATTACTCGGCCTTTGTTTAAGCTGAGTGTTATTATGTGAAGTTAACTGTTTAGGTGAGATTGGTTGTAGCTTTTTCCCTTGTCGGGATGTTATGGTTTCTGTTACTGTTTATACTATTAATGATATGGTTTGTATTGTTGACTCCCTTGCCGGGATGTGATGGTTTCTATTACTGTTTATGATGTTAATGATATTGTTTGTACTGTTGACTCCCTTGCCGGGATGTTGTGGTTTCTATTACTGGTTATGCTGTTAATGATATTGTTTGTATTGTTGATTCCCTTGCCGAGATGTGGTGATTTATGGGTCATATTGTTGGTTTTTCCTTGCCAAACTGTTGTTTTTGATATTGTTTGGGTGAGGAAGAGTGTAAAGCACGAAGGGTGATGCCGTGTATTATGAGGATGAGAGTGTAAAAACACGAAGGGTGATGTCGTGCCATGTTATGATATTAAAGCATGAAGGATAATGTCGTGCCATGTTATGATACTAAAGCACGAAGGATAATGTCGTGCCATGTTATGATATTAAAGCATGAAGGATAATGTCGTGCCATGTTATGATACTAAAGCACGAAGGATAATGTCGTGCCATGTTATGATATTAAAGCATGAAGGATAATGCGTGCCATGTTATGATAATAAAGCACGAAGGGTGATGCCGTGCACTTGTTTTGGTGAGAATGAGAGTAAAGCACGAAGGGTGATGCCGTGCACTTGTTTTAGTGAGAATGACAGTAAAGCACGAAGGGTGATGCCGTGCACTTGTTTTGGTGAGAATGAGAGTATCTTTGCATTTTATTCTGTTGTTCTAAATTTGGATATTCCTACTGATCTCTTACTGCATTTATTGGCAAGATTTGATATTCCTCCTGTACTGCATGGAAATTTCTGAGTTCCGGTGGATAAATCTTAAGGAGATTTTGATCAAGGAATTTTATTGAAAAGTATTATTGAAAAAACAATGATTTCGAAATGATTATATTTGAATGACTTTTACATCGAAGTTATATTTGAAAAATACTAGTCTTGCCTAAAATGATATTGGAAAGTCATTTATTGGGAAAGCATCTTTGGGAAGTTTCGTATTTTGAAAGAAACTATATTTTACGTAATTCTCTCTATTAAATATACTTATATCTACTTTTGGAGAAAGTATGTTTTCAAAGGAAACTCTCCTATACTAAAATGATTTTATTTGCAAAAGTTTTTCATATGAACTGTTGTTTAAAGATTTCTACTAGTTATGGATTATAATGGCTAAGGCCCGATGTGAACAAACCGACGTGGAGTTGATATATTGATGTTCTCTATTGTATTGTGTTTCCTTTCGATTTGGCTTATTTTTCTGTCTATCTTTCTATGTATTTTTGTACTGTTTCGTGATTGATTTCTGTAATTTTCTTCCGCTTTATATTGTCATTATTTTAAATTATTCCGTGAAGTCTTAGATAGATGTAATGTTCGGTCATTTCTATATTCATGTTATTTATTTTGTAGACCAGCGGTGTCTTGACTAGTCCTCGTCACTACTCCACCGAGGTTAGTCTTTATACTTACTGGGCACTGCTGTGGTGTGCTCATACTACACTTCTGTACTTTTTTGTGTGCAGATCCAGGTATATATTGTAGTAGCTATGTGGATGATTGCCGAGGAGATTCAAGGTAACCTGCTGCGGCATTTGCAGGCTTCAGAGTCACCTTCTTTGTATTTATTATTCATATGTTGTTGTATTTATTTCCAAACAGTTGTACTTAGAAGTTGTAGAAGATTCGTAGAGCTTATGACTTGTATTACCGATTTTGGAAAAGTTTGTACATTCTATTGAGATTCTATATCAAGACTGTTAGTTTTCCTTTTATTATTGTTGTTACTCAGTAACTGTTAGTCTTACCTAGTCCCTAAGACTAGGTGCCATCACGATACCCAACGGAGGAAAATTTAGGTCGTGGCACCTTGTCACTTTTTCTTCGGGGTTAGGCTAGATACTTATTGGGTATCTGTTGATTTACGTACTCATACTACACTTCTGCACTAATTGTGCAGGTACTGGGATAGGTACATTTGATGGTCAGTTTGGCGTATAGGTGCAACTGTAGATGAGACTTTGTGGTGAGTTGCACTCTATGTTACGATCCGCATCACATAGAGTCCGTGTCTATTTTATTTACTGTATTCTTCCTACTTTTTTATTTCAAACAATTATTGTAGTAGTATTGTACATTCTTGTAGATGCTCATGCACTTATGACATTGGGTTTTGGGGGTTTCCTAGTGGATGTTTACAATTGTACCTAATATTGTGATTATTACCTCATTTTATGTATATTCATATTCAATAAATTAGGTAAGGAATAACGTATGTTTTCCATGAGTTTGAGGTTTAATTCTATCTGCTTAATGAAATTCCTGATTTTAGAAATTAAAATGGGTATTTTAGCTAGAGGTTCATGCGTTGTATTTCCTAACAACACCGTTGGGCGCTATCACGACCTATCATGGGATCAATGTCGTGATAGTTTGGTATCAGAGCTCTAGATTCACTTAGGTCTGACGAGTCATGAGCAAGTCTAGTCAAGTCTTGAGGATCGGTATGGAGACATATGTACTTATCTTCGAGAGACTACATGACTATTAGGAGAAGTTCCCTTTTCTTGATTCCTTGTCGTGCGATTTGATTTCGGCTGAAGCTTATGTCTTCAGTTCCTTCATACTCATTCGTACGTGATGTCGACCATTCGATATTAGTCGGGAGCTAACAAGCTGTGGAGATGTAATGACCCGGCTGGTCGTTTTGATTATTTTAGCCTCGTTCCTATATTTATTGCCTCCTTTATATTATATTATGGTTATGTGACTTGCTGGGGTAGTTGGTTTTCTTTTCGGATGAGTTTCAGAGCGAAATGGGACACATAGCCCCTAAGTTGGAAGCTTAAGTTGAAATAGTTGACCAGAGTTTGAATTTTGTGTAGATGGTTCCAAAATGGAGTTTTGACTGTTCTAATAGCTCCATATGCTGATTTTAGACTTAGGAGCATATCCGGATATTGATTTGGAGGTCCGTAGGTCGTTTCGGCTTGAATTGGTGAAACTTTGATAGTTGTAGGTTTGGAAGGTTGAGAAGTTTGACCGGGAGCTGACTTTATTGATATCGGGGTCGGATTTCGATTCCAAAAGTTGGACTAAGTCTGTTATGTCATTTATGACTTGTGTGCAAAATTTGAGGTCAATCAGTGTTGTTTTGGTGTGAATTAGCATTGGTTTTGGAAGGAGAAGTTCCCTTTTCTTGATTCCTTGTAGTGCGATTTGATTTCGGCTGAAGCTTATGTCTTGAGTTCCTTCCTACTCACGTGGTGTTGACCATTCGATATCAGTTGGGAGCCAACAAGTTGTGGAGATGTAATGACCCTACCAGTCATTTTGATTATTTTAGCCCCATTCCTATAATTATTGCCACCTGTACGTTATACTGTGGTTATGTGACTTGCCGGGGTAGTTGGTTTTTATTTCGGATGAGTTTCGGAGCGAAATGAGACACATAGTCCCTAAGTTGGAGGCTTAAGTTTAAAGAGTTGATCGGAGTTTGAATTTTGTGTAGACGGCTCTAGAAGGGAGTTTTGACTATTCTAATAGCTCCATATGGTGATTTTGGACTTAGGAGCATGTCCGGATATTGATTTGGAGGTCCATAGGTCGTTTCGGCTTGAATTGGAAAAAGTTTGATAGTTGAAGATTTGGAAGGTTGAGAAATTTAATCGGGAGTTGACTTTATTGATATCGGAATCGGATTGCGATTCTAAAAGTTGGACTAAGTCTATTAAGTCATTTATGATTTGTGTGCAAAATTTGAGGTCAATCAGAGTTGTTTTGGTATGAATTGGCGTTAGTTTTGAAAGTCAGATGTTCATAGTTTTAATAGGCTTGAATTTAAGTTGCGATTCATAGAATCGATGTTGGTTGATGTGATTTTAGGACTCGAGTAGGTCCATCATATGTTTTGGAACTTGCTGGTATATTCGGATGGGGTCCGGGGGCCCAGGGGTGAATCAGATTGAAATCCAAATAATTTTGGACTTAATGGAATGCTGAAGCTGCTGAGGTTCTGGTGCAATCGCACCTACACACTTTGGCTCACAGGTGCGGCACCACAAGAGCAGCCTTATGAGTCGCAGAAGCGAAGATTGTCTTGGCTAGCTGAGGCCGCAGTTGCGGTCTTTGATGTGCAGACGGGGACGCGCAGAAGCAGATAGACTCCCGCAGATGCGCTTAGGGTTTCCGCAGGTGCGATATTTCAAAGCCTTAGTGGGAACCGCACCTGCGATGACTTATTCCACAGGTGCGACTGTTTGGCTCGCAGAAGCGAAAATCACTAGGCAGAAAATCCTAGAGATTAGGATAAGTGATTCTAACTCGGATTTGGCTATTATACATGAATCCGTCATTATTTTTGTCATTTAATTCGCGATTTGAGTTGGAAAATTTGGGGAAAATATTGTGAAACTTCATAGACCAAAATTTTTGTGATTCGAAAGGTGATTTGAGGTCGGATTTGAGTAATTTTTGTATGGTTGGACTCGTTATCAAATGGGTGTTCGTATTTTGTAAGTTTGGCCGGGTTCCGAGGCGCGAGCCTAGGGTTGAATTTTTGAGTTGACTTTTGTTTTTCTTTAAATATTTCAACTTTATTGTTCGAAATAGCTTCCTATAGTTTGTATTTATGGTATGCAGTTATTTTGGCTAGATTCGAGCCGTTCGATGTTGTATAATCATGGGAAAGTCTTACTAGTGGATTGAGTTAGTGTATTTTGAGATAAGTATCACGACACAATTTCCCCTATAGGACATGTGGCGCCCAACGTCGCCGCTAGGCAAGCCAATGCGTGAACTAGCCATGTTTTATTCTTTTTAATAATTTCAAAGTAGTTGATTTGTATTTATTAAGAAAATGAGAAGTGGAAGATTTAATAAAGTAAGCGTAAGCTCATAAAGGAGCAAATACAGTGATATAAATACCCAAAACAAAAACCATCAAATGTTTACTAGCATGTTTCCAAGACCCGTTGTCACAAGTGTATGAGAGGCTAGTAGAATACACAAAACACTAAGCTACTGGCTGAAATAGAGTAGACAAAAAGTAAATGAAAAAGAGAGATTCCGGGTGCTGTCGAATGGACTCAGAAAGCAGCTCACCACTAAGCCTCGAGGTAACGGGGTTGTGCGCCTGACGGACTGCTAGATGCACTTGACTCAGATCCTGCACGATTAGTGTAGAAGTGTAGCGTGAGTATATAAATAACATTTATCCAGTAAGTATCCATTTAACCTCGAAGAAGTAGTGACAAGGGGTCAACATCGACACTTACTATGGCTAACAATAAAATGGAGGAATTTTAAATAGGCATGAGATATGTGAATAATAATAATATTAACACATTAGCAAGCAATGAATAAATGATTTTTTAACTGATAGTAAATCCCAAAAATTCTTCAACTAACACATACTAACTCCATATAAAATTCAGGCCAATAAATAAGTTATAACCCCTCAATTCATAAAAAAAAAAAAAAAATATCAAGTGTATTTAGGCTCCAAGCATTAACACGCACGATTTATGCTGAGGTCGTAAAAACTGATAGAATAATGTGTACACTGCCGAGGGTCAAGCTGCACGAACCATAGATGCATCTATTATACTACCGAGGCGTTCGGCCCGTTCCACAAGCAGAGAGAATACTCTATGAACATCCGATTTAAAAGCTATTACAAGACTAATACCCACGAAAACACAACTTCCATTAATGGTCAAGTAACTCTCTAAAACTCAAAGTAAGTGAAATTCGGTCTTTACGAATCCCTTATCAAGTTTCAATATAATTTATGCACTTATATTAACAAGTAGAGTGCAAACAGTACAAGTATTTTATGATTTGGGTCCTAAAACTACCCAGACTTAAGCATAATTAGTAGCTACGCACGGACTCTCGTCACCTCGTGTGTGCGTAGCCTCCACAATTAGAAGCAAATAGTTATTTAAAACACCTAGGGGTAAATTCTCTCTTACAAGGTTAGGAAAGAGACTTACCTCGTTTCAAAGCTTGCTTTCCGGCCCACAAATTCACTCTAAGACCTTAACTTGGTGCCGAAAAATCCGAAGCTAGCCAAATATTATATAAATTAATCAATATACACTCAAAAATTAATAATTTAGCTATTAGAGTAATTATCCAACCCAAATTGAAAGATTCCTAAAATTCACCCCAGTCCACGTGCCCGGATTCCGGAAATTTTCGAAGATAAATGTTACCCATAACCTCACGAACTCAAATATATAATTTTCACCCAATTCCATAATCATTTTCATGGTTAAATCTCATTTTTATTAAAACCTAGATTTTTCAACTAAACCCACAATTTCTACACTTTATTTGCTAATAATGTACCAAAAATTCATGTATTAAACACATCCTATATAGAAATTACTTACCTCAAAGTTCTAGGTGAAAACCCCTCTTCAAAGAGCTCCAAAATTTCCCAAGAGATGAAAAACACGAGCCAAAATAGCCTAAGTCCCAATATAAATGCACTTCACTGCCTCCCAGCGGTTCTCGCACTTGGGGAAGAATCTCCGCTTCTGTGGGACCACTTGTAAACATGTAATTTTTGACCCTCCCCGTAATTTTACACAGTATAGCATTTAAATATTTAGTTTAGGTCTAATATCGCTATTTTAACTAGTTTTACTTTATTTTATCACAAAAAGCTAAAATTATAAGAAAATAGTTTCACTTTTAATATTTAGTTTTATTTTTAGTAATATATTTTGATTAAATTAAGAGTAAGTTTTTATTTCATTTTTTATAAACACAATATATCTTTTTTTAGTCTTCCTAGCCCAAAACAAAAATCAAAACCAGACCTGGACCCAACCCAATTCCCAAGCCCATTCCCCTTGGACCAATACCTATCTCCCTCACATATTAAAACAACCTAGACCTAGAGAACCTAGAGATCGGACCCCCCCTATCTGAAAAACAGACAGCCGCCGCTGACCTCTTCTTCTCCAATCCCAGCTGTGCCGTTCTCCCCTTCCTACCGCCGCCAACGACCCCCTGAACTTCTTCTTCACTCCACGAAGCAGAAGTCGGCGACCTCTCAACTCCACTCCATTCACGTCTTCCCCCACACCCTCCCCATTTTTCTGCCAAGAAACAGTAGGACCCAAACTAGACGGAACCAAATCCGACCGGAAACATGTAATTCCGATGACCTCCCATTAAATCCGGCGAAGTAGAGGTCGACCCAACAGTAAGTCCAGATCCAAACTCCCTGAAACTCCACCAGTCCAGTGTGCAAATCAGGTCAAAATCTCCACCCAAGTCCAGTCGAGTTGGGTCGTTTCAGTTCCGTTCGAGATTCTGGCGATGCTGTGTTTCCTGTTCGGGTCCAAGTTTGTTAATCTTCCTTTGCGGTTAATTCAAAATCCTTGTTATGGTTTCTTCAATTTTACTTGCTTTCTTCCATTAAAATGTGAAAATAGGGTGGTTAATTTGCTATGTTGTTAGATCTATCCATCTTCTACATCTTCCATTACTGTTATTGGTAATCACTTTTGTGTTGATTTTTTTTTTTTGGGTTCTTATTCTGTTAATAGATCTCTAATTCAGTTGTTATACATATTGATGTAGCATAAAAGGCGTGTGTGTTTGTTATAAATTAAATTCACGTTTATGTATTAATGGAACTTTTGTTATCGTTGTCTTTTTTGATTTGTGAAATGAAGTATACAGAGCTTTGAGATGTAGCTTCTGCTGGTGCGGTTTGATGATTGAGTTGATATAGTCCCATTTGTGTCAATGATTTTGTAGCTGTACACTCTTCATATATGTATTCACTCCTTTGGAGCACATGAACCAGTGTNATAGTCTCATTTGTGTCAATGATTTTGTAGCTGTACACTCTTCATATATGTATTCACTCCTTTAGAGCACATGAACCAGTGTCTTTTCTTTATTTTGTTCTGAATTCACTGGAGGAAAATGATGTCTTTCAATAGAATAGTCAAATGAATGTGCAGATTTGGGTTTTGCTTGTTGATGAATTATGTTGTCTGCGTGTCCAAAATTCAGCCCGCAAGTAGTGGTATTTTTTCTGATTCGGCCATGAAATGGATTTCATACATTACTTGATGAAAATTATAACATATGAACGTGGTAGTTTTCTTTAGGCACATAGTTGAATCATCACAACTACGAGTATGGTTCACATGGAATGATTGCGATGGCTGATGGCAGTTTTGAATATGAATATCCGTAGTTTGTTTTAGTTGAATAAAGCCCTTTTGGAATAATTTGAGGCGTGATGTGCCAAACAAATCACATTTGCACGGCTCTCGTTTAATTGATCTTGTCTTAATCCTTAGAATTCGAGGCGTGCCATTTAGTTGAATTTTCCATGGCCCTCGCAAAGTTGCAAACACGTAGTCGCTTTAGGCGCGTTATTTTAATAACTCACCTTCCTAAACTCAGGTGCGCATTTATGTGACCCAAATCCAAATCCTAACAACGTTATATAA